>CAUYQU010029019.1:0-31156 GCA_963574635.1 Cheracebus regulus | reverse complement strand
GGGTGTTGAATAATGAGAACACATGGACATGGCGGAGGGGGAACATCACACACCGGGACCTATCAGGGGGTCGAGGGCTAGAGGACAGATAGCTGGGGGTTGGAGGATGGAGGGATAGCATTAGGAGAAATGCCTAATATAGACTGACTGCGTGATGGATGCAGCAAACCACCATGACATATGTATACTTATGTAACAAACCTGTATGTTTTGCACATGTACCTCAGAACTTAAAGTAAAATTAAAAAACAAAAAAACAAAACAAACTGAGGCCTCAAGAGACTCAGAAACTCCCATAGGGTAACACAGGTATTCAGCGTGGACCAGATCTCCTGGCTTTGGTGCCTTGTTCTTAGCCACCCCTGTGCACCTACACCAGGGAAGGGACCATCTAGTAAGGACAGGAAATAATCCTCTTTGTCACTGCTTCTCTGCCCTGAGTGGGTGTGGGTGCCATGGGAGGCATCTGTGTACAGGAGGTCAGGGCTCCTCTATAATGAATAGTGGTAGAGTGATATCAACATCAACAACAAAAACTGAAAATTCCTAAGTCACCTGGCTCACACACATTCATATTGCTGATGCTTGGGCACCCCCACATGAACAATCCACTAAAATGGTAAGCAAATCATGGGAAGTCTTGGCTAGCATGTACTAAAATGTGGCAACATCTTGTTTTCCATGATGTCTTTTGACCTGAGCCTTGACTTTAACCACAAAGCAAGCAGGACAAGGCTTTCAGCAGGAGAGAGGTCGCTACCCTCTACTGAGCCTTCACTGCAGAGAAAGGGAAGAGTAAGTGCTTCACCTGCATTAATCTCATCAGAAAGCTCATTCAACAAGCAACTGCACCCCTCACTTGCTGGAATAAAAAAAAGGAGACACAAAAGATTTGGATCACAGTGATAGAACATTCGTTAACCTCTTCCAGTTTTAGTAACCAGTTAAGTAACCAGTCATTTAACTTCTTTGGGTCTTGTTTCTCATTTGCAAGACAAGGGAATTGGAAACAAACACACAGAATGCCTGGATGGCTTGGTTTGAGTGCTGGCCTCTCCATATCCTAGTTCTTGTCTTAGGGCAAGCCATTCAAAATTCATCTGTCAATTAGGTTGTGGCACAGATCTCAAAATGAGAGGTGTGATAGGTCTTCTGTGCACTTTAAAGTGCAAAACAAATGACAGTTCCTACTTTAGCAGCACTTACTGTGTGCCAGATACTGTTCTGGAATGCTTTTCATCTACTAGGTCATTTAATGCAGACAATAACTCCCAAAAACCCATTTTACAAATGGTGAAATTTCAGCACAGAGATATTAAATAAGCTACCCAAGGTCAAACAGCTAAGAAGTAGTGAAACTGGGATTTGAAATCCTCATAATTACTTAATACATACTTCAGATTTTGAGAAAGCCAGAAATTAGTATAATGGGAATTAATCTCTAATGTATTAGCTGTAGCTTCTGTTGGTAGTGTAAGTTAACAGCTGGATTCTGCCATAAAGATGCAAATAATGTAGAGTTGTATCATAATTATGGAACAGACCACTTCAAATAAAATCCTATCTAAAATATCCATTTAATAAGACTCTCAGCAGCTGGGCACAGTAGCTCACACCTATAATCCCAGCACTTTGGGAAGCCAAGGTGAGAGGATCACTTGAGCCCAAGAGTTTGAGACCAGCCTAGGCAGCATAGAGAGACCCAGTCTCTACAAAACATACAAAAATTATCTGATATGGCCAGGCGTGGTGGCTCACGCCGGTAATCTGGCACTTTAGGAGTCCATGGTGGGTGGATCACAGGTCAAGACATCAAGACTGTCCTGGCCAACATGGTGAAACCCTATCTCTACTAAAAATACAAAAATTATCTGGGTGTGGTGGCATGTACCTGGGACAAGTAGTCCCAGCTACTTGGGAGGCTGAGGCAGGAGAACTGCTGGAACCCAGGAGATGGAGGTTGCAGTGAGCCAAGATTGCACCATTGCACTCCAGCTGGGGCGACAGAATGAGACTCCATCTTAAAAAAAAAAAGGCTGATAAGGTGGCACATCCCTGTGGTTCCAGCAACTCAGGAGACTGAGGCAAGAGGATCCCTTCAGCACAGGAGTTACAGGCTGCAGTGAGCTATGATCACTCCACTGTACTCCAGCTTGGGTGACAGAGTGAGACCCTGTCACAAGAAAAAAAAAATCTCAGCTAATTCTAGAAGAATTCCTTAAAGTTCCTTAAAGATATTTATATCTCATGACAGAAGAAACATCAAGGAGAAAGCTGTATCGAGTAAGCTAGTTTTATGATTTTTAAACTTAACCTACCCTGACAAAATAACCTTTATGATATTTTACCTTTTGGGATTTTTAAGCCAAATTCAAGAGATAATTCAATTTGTCCTTCTTCTTTCACCCTATGACCAAAGAATTTTTACTTTTCAAATATTTCCACCTCAGTTCTATTCTCATCCTAATAATTTGTCAGCTACTATCATTTTGCCATCACAATACCCTTTGCCTTCCCATCAGTACATTCTTTGTCTTGAGAATTCAGAGTCTGGAGTCATTACATGAAACCAAGCACCCAGACCTCACTGGCTGAGCTCTGAGTGAAGTTTACCCCTCTCCTTGCCTCCTGCACAATTCTCTTTCTGTAAGGTATTTTAGGCTGACTCATGGCACCATGGATGCCATGGTAGCCTCTGTGACGTACAAAGACACTCCAGATGAGTTCCTGGAACTAGAAAGTCTGAAGTAACTGAAAGACCACGAAAAGAGGAAGAATGATCAACCCTTGCAGCACCTAATTAACTTGCGACATTCTTCCATTGTTCCTTATTCCTGACTCAACTGGTAAGGCAACTGGACTTTGTAACCGATCTTGGTCAACCTCATGACTCCAGACTCTACAGCCCCCTCCCAGCTTGCAAAAACCATCCTGAACTATAACTTCTGTAATTTTCCACTGCATACTCCAAACCTATAAAACCAACTTCTACCCCACCCTCCACTGACACTCTTTTCGGACAGCCTGCATGCACCGGGGTGAATAAAGCCTGTTTGGGGCGGTCTCTTCATTCAGAGTGCATGTTTTAACATTTGGTGCCGAAACCTGGGACGGGGGAACTCCTACGGGAGACCAAACCCCTGTCCCTGTTCTCCTTGTGCTCCCTCTGTGAAGAGACCTACCTACAACCTAGGCTCATCAGACCAGCCCATGGATCAACTCACCATCCTTAGATTAGGTATAGCAGTCTGTCTCAACTCTCTTCTTTAGCCCTTCTTACTACCTGTCAGACTCCTTCTCCTTTCAGTTTCATTTTCCTCTCCCTTTCAGTGGAGACAAGAAAGACAGGACTTTCCATGAGGTTCATGACCAGAAAAAATCCTACGTAGGTCACGGATCTGGGAAGACAGTCTTCCCTCGGTGACTGATCATTGCAGAGACATCAGCTCTGGTCACTCACTTGCAGTCATCGGTTACGGATCAATGCGGTCCATTGGTCAGACCTTGGTCTGACCAATTCACCCCAGGTACAGACCAAGGTTTAGTCTGGGATGCCAGCTAAGCTGCTTGGTTGCACACTTTCCTTGTTTCTGCTGCTCTTAGGCTGTGGGCAGTCTCCCACCCTCTATTCCTCCCTCCTCTCCCTAAGCCTGTGTTCTAAAACATATCAAACCCCTCCAGCTATTACCTGACCTAAAACCTAAGCATCTTATTTTCTTCTGCAATTCCGCTTGGCCACAATATAAATTGAACAATGGCTCTGAATGGCCAGAAAACTGTATCTTTGATTTTTCCATCCTGCAGGATCTAGACAACTTTTGTTGTAAAATGGGCAAATGGCCTGAAATTCCCTATGTCCAGGCATTTTTTTTAATACTCCATTCCCTCCCTAATCTCTGCTCTCAATGCAACCCATCCTAAATTTTCCTTCTCTCCCTTCTGTCTGGCCCTCCCAGTGACCCAGAATCCTCGTTGTCCATCGACCCTTCTGACCTTTCTCCTCCCGGCCTGTCTGAACCCCCAAGCTAGGCCCTAACCCCCCCACCCCAAGAGCCTCCCTCCTCTTCCTCTGCCCACAAACCACCTCCTTCTGCCCCTCTTGTCACCTCCCCACCTCATACCCGGTCCAGCTTATGGTTTAATACTGTGGCTAACTCCTCCGCCCCTTCCCAACAATTCTCCCTTTGAGAGGTGGCTGGAGCCCAAGGCATAGTTAGGGTGCATGTTCCTTTCTCTTTATCTGACCTATCCCAAATCAGCCAATGGTTAGGCTCCTTTTCATCAGATCCTACTAAATATATACAAGAGTTCCAATACTTAACCCAGTCCTATAATCTCACTTGGAGTGACTTAAATGTCATCCTTACTTCTACTCTAACCCCTTAAGAATGCTTAATATGCATTTTATCACCCAATCAGCCCCTGACATTACAAAACACTACAGAAATTAGAATCTGGCTCTCACACCCCACACGGGAATTAATCAACCTTGCCTTCGAGGTGTTCAATAACAGGGAAGAAGCTGCCCGGCGGCAGTGCATCTCAGAACTACAGATGGTTGCCTCTGCTGGAAGACAGACCCCAGCCACACTACTGGCTCAAGAAGACTTCAAAGCACCCCTGCCCCTCCTGGACCTTGCTTTAAATGTCAGAAACCTGGCCATGGGGCCAAGGAATGCCCACAGCCTCCTAAGCCCTGCCCTGTCTGTGCAGGGTCCCCACTGGAAGTCGAACTGTCTGACTCATGTCACAGTTCCTCGGCTTGGCAGCTGAAGGCTGACACTGCCCAAACATCTCGGAGGCCTCCTGGGCCATCACGGACACTGAGATTTGGGTAACTCTTATGGTGGTGGGTAAGTCCATACCCTTTTTAATCAACATGGGGGTCACCCACTCCACACTGCCTTCTTTTCAAGGACCTGTCTCCTTGGCCTCCCTAACGGTTGTGGGAATTGACAGCAAGGCCTCCAGGCCTCTCAAAACTCCCCGGGTCTGGTGTCAATTAGGCCGGCACTCCTCTCCACATTCTTGCCTAATCATCCCGATGTGTCCAGTTCCCCTGTTAGGCCAAAATATCATAGCAAAATTGTCTGTCTCCTTCACTATTCCTGGGCTACAGCCACACCTCACTGCCGCCCTCCTCCCTGAACCTGTACCTCCCTCAGTAGCTGCACTTATGTCCTCCTACCTTAACCCTAGGGTGCAGGACCCTACCTCCCATCCCTTGCTACAAGTCACTCACCCCTCATCATCCCCTTAAAACCTAACCACCGTTATCCCGCCCAGCACCAGTACCCCATTCCAGCACAAGCCTTAAAAGGCCTGAAGCCTGTTATTACTCTCTTACTACAACATGGCCTTTCAGTTCCCACTAACTCTCCTTACAATTACCCTGTCCTACCTGTCCAAAAACCAGACAAATCCTACAGGGTAGTCTAAGACCTCTGCCTCATTAACCAGATTGTACCTCCCATCCATCCTGCTGTACCAAACCCCTTGTACCCTCCTATCTTCCGTACTTGCTTCCACAACTCACTATTCTGTTCTTGACCTCAAAAACGCTTTTTTCTAAAGCCCAAATTTCTTCCCCAATTGTTACCTATCTCGGTATAATCTCAATATCATTTGCCAGCATATGCGCTCTTCCTGCCAATCATGTCTAGGTAATCTCCCAAACCCCAACCCCAGCCACTAAACAAAAGCATCTCTCCTTCCTAGGCATTGTAGGATACTTTTGCCTCTGGATACCAGGTTTTGCTCCTCTAACCAAACCACTTTATAAACTTACAAAAGGAAACCTATCTGACCCCGTAGACCAAAAATCCTCCCCCCATTCTTACTTCTTTTTTCTAAAAAAGGCCTTAGAGACTGCTCCTACTTTAGCACTCCCAACTCCCCTCAACACTTCTCTCTCTACACAGCAGAAATAAAAGGCTGTGCCATTGGAATTCGTACACAGGAGCCAGGCCCACAGCCTGTAGCCTTTTTATCCAAACAACTTAACTTCACAGTCCTGGGCTGGCCCTCATGCCTATGCACAGCAGAGCTGCCACCCTGATACTCTTAGGATCCCTCAAAATCACAGGCTATGCCCCACTTACCCTCTACAGCTCTCACAACCTCCAGTTTAGTTTCTTCCTCACACCTTACACACATACTTTCCTCCCCTCACCTCCTCCAACTCTATTCACTATTCATTGAAACCTCCACAGTAACCACTGCTCTCAGTCCTGACTCCAGCCCAGCCTCTCACTTAATACCTATCCAAACCCTGAACCCCATGACCGTATCTCCCTAATCCATATAGCATCCTCTCCATTTCCACATATTTTTTTCCTATTCCAGACCCAGACCACACATGGTTTATTGATGGCAGTTCCTCCAAGCCCAGTTGGTGGCGCTGGCCAAAGCTATGCTGTTGGATCCCACTCACCTAGCATTGAGGCTGCCACACTCCCCTCTTCCACACTTCTCAGCAAGCTGAACTGATTGCCTTATCCCGTGCTCTTACTCTTGCCAAAGGATTGCATGCCAATTGCTATACTAACTCTAAACATGCCGTCCGCATCCTGAGCCACCATGCTGCCATATGGGTAGAATGAGGTTTTTTCCCACTACACAGGGGTCCTCTATTATCAATGTCCCCTTAATAAAGGCCCTCCTTAAGGCCACTCTCCTCCCAGTCGAGGCCGGAGTTATCCACTGCAGAAGACACCAAAAACCGTCAGATTCTGTTGTGCAAGGAAATGCCTTAGGGGACAAAACAGCCAAAGGAGCAGTGGAGGCCCCAGTATCTCCCCGACAAGGCCAGTATTTTCCCTTCTCGTCTATCTTCCCCACCTATTCTTCCTCTGAAAACTTGCTTTACCCGTCGCTTCCTACACAAGGCAAATGGTTCTTAAACCATGGGAAGTTCCTCCTCCCTGCCTCACTCTGTCCTCTCATCCTTTCATGACCGCTTCCATGTAGGATACCAGCCCCTGGCTTGTCTTTTAGAGCCCCTTATTTCTTTTCCATCATGGAAGTCCATCCTCAAAACAATCACATCTCAATGTTCTGTCACTCTACTAGTCCTCAGGGCTTTCTCAGACCCCCTCCTTTTCCTACACATCAGGCCTGCAAATTTTCCCCTATCCAAGATTGGCAAATAAACTTCAAGTTTTGCCTAGGTAGGCATTTCCCCTGTCTCTCACTCCATCCTTGGCTGCCCTCCGCTTGTTCGTCAGACTCTCCCCCAGACCCCTCTTCCTGCCTGCTCATACCTAACCTTGTTAATGAAAGTGAGTGGTTACTTACAGATATCACATACTTCTCATACACCATGAAAACAAAAGCTCTCCCCACCGACAGTTACCCCACCAAACCCCCCTACATCCTTCAGCAGCCACAGCCCTTGCCGGTTCCCCTGGCATTTGGGTCCAAAGCCTCACAGAACACTTTATTACATTTTCAGTGTACACTTTCAGTTCTGTCTAAGCCAAGGATTTATTTTTCCTCTGTGGTTCTTCTTCTTACATCTGTCTCCCTACCAACTGGACAGGCACTTGACCCTAGTTTTTCTTACTCCCAAAATTCAGTTTGCTAACAGAGACAAAAGCCTCCCTGTTCCTCTTGTGATCCCAATACGACACAAGTGGGTCATTCCATTGATCCCCTTACTTCTAGGGTTAGGAATTACTACTGCACTCGGCACACGCATAGCAGGCCTTACCACCTCAATTGTCACCTTCTGTAGCCTCCCTGATGATTTCTCTGCTAGCATTGCAGAACTAACTCAATCACTAACCCTTCTTCAAGCTCAGGTAAATTCCCTAGCTGCAGTTGTCCTCCAAAACCACAGAAGTCTTGATTTACTGACTGCTGAAAAAGGAGATCTTTGCCTATTCCTAAATGAAGAATGTTGTTTTTATGTAAAGCAGTCTGGCCTCATATATGATGCCATCAATAGATTAAAAGATAGAGCCTAAAAGCTCGCTAATTAGGCAAATGGTTATTCTGGACCTGGCTGGACTGGCTAGACACTCTCTAACTGGGTGTCATGGCTTCTTCCAATCCTTAGTCCTCTGATACCTATATCTTTTTCCTTCTCTTATTTGGACCCTGTGTTTTCCGACTAATCTCTCATTTCCTACAAAACTGTATACAAGTGATAACCAATCAGTCAAGATGACAAACGCTCCTTCTAACAACCCCACAATATCACCACTTGCCCTGAGATCTCCCAGCAGTCTAAATTCTTTCCTATTTTTAGGTTTCTGTGCCACCCACAATCCTGCTTGAAGAAGCCCTAAGAAATGTTGCCCCATCACCCCTCTGTGCTGGCCTTCCTAATATTCCACTGCCCTCCACTCTTCATTTCTTTTTCCTTTATATTACTAATATGAAAAGACAGCAATGTAAGGTCTTTTAGGCTGACTGATGGTGCCATGGATGCCACGATAGCCTCTGTGACCTGCATGGACACTCCAGATGAGTTCCTGGAACTAGAAAATATGAAGTAACTGGAAGACCACAAAAATGAGAAGAATGATCAACCCCTGCAGTGCCTAATTAACTTGAGACATTCTTCTATTGTTCCTTATTCCTGACTCAACTGATAAGGCAACTGGACTTTGTAACTGACCTTGGTCAACCCCGTGACTCCAGGCCCTACGACCCCCTCCCAGCTTGCAAAAACCGCCCTGAACTGTAACTTCTGTAACTTTCCACTGCCCACCCCAAACCTATAAAACCAACTCCTATCCCACTGCCCTGCACTGACTCTCTCTTCAGCCTCAGCTCACTCACACCCGGCTGAATAAACAGCCGTGTTGCTCACACAAAGCCTGTTTGGAGGGTCTCTTCATTCAGAGCATGCATTTTAACACTTCCCTGCGCTCCTGCTCCTGTTCACAGATGGAGCCCTGGGGTCCAGGGAAAAGCTGTTGCTTGCCTAGCAGGTAAGTGAAGGGGTAGAATTTGGAGCAGGGCCTCTGAATCTGGCCCTGCTTTCAGAGTGATACATCCCCTTACTCCCAGGCGTATCATTAGGAGATTGTAATACACGTGGTTAAGAGGCCACTGTGCAGCACTGTGATAAAGGTTAGAGACAGGTGCCATGACTATGAAATCTTTTTCCCATACACCATGTATTTAGTACTCTAGCAAGTGGAGAAGATAGCCATAATCCTGAAGTTTTGATTACCCTCTTACCCAGCTGGCTTTTTTTCCAAGAAATTTGTGGCCTATATATTTTCAATGTTTGATATTGTCAGTGGATTCTTCTACTTCTTTTGTGTGAAACTTTCTTATACTTTTAGGAAGGATTTGTTTGCTATAATTACAAAAAAAGAAAAACAAGAAACAAAGCAAACATGTGCAGGAAAATAAAAAGGCTCTGTGTAACCAAGGAGCTTGTGTGGTGTTAACACCACAGAGGGTCATTTATAAAATCTGCCTGATTTATTTTCTAATTTGCTGACTCTGGGCCAAGCTTGCTGCCTCCTGGCCTGGCCTCTAAGCACATGTACAAATGGACACAAGCAGATGCAAATCAGTTTGTTGTCATCATGGTTGGCTCCATATCCCATATCATCAGGCAAGGGAAGCCTGGTGAAGGGGAGCTCCTATTTGGGGTACTGAAAAGACTGGCAGAGGCTGGAGCATCAGGGAAGCCATTTGAAAACCAGACTTCATTACATGGGCAAAACTGACTGCACCTTCAATGCACATTTAAATCTTGTTCATTCTTCACATCCTGGGCAGGGCATAGTGTTAGCACACACAGACACCTTGCAATAAATGTTCACAGAGAAATACCAAACGTAGATGCGGCAAAGGGAGGGAAGGAAGGAAGGGAGAAAGAAGGAAAAGATGAAAGAAGACAAGAAGGAATTCAAAGGAGTGAAGCAAGAAACTGGTAAAGGAAGGGAAGGGGGGAGAAGAAAAGATAAAAGAAGATAAACAGGAGAGAATTAAAAGGAGAAAAGAATATGGAAGGAAAATGAGCGAAGGAAGGACAGAAGAAAGGGTAGGTAGAAAGAGGAGAAAGAAATGCAGCAATGTTAGCTAAAGCATTCCAGAGGAAAGTCACCAGAAGAAGCATGGACTCGAGGATACCTACTGTTAAATCATGACTCTCACAGATTTCACCCTTCTCTAACTCCTGTCTCACAAAATATCTTCCCTACCCAATTTAGCACTTCATTAGTTCATGTCTGATTCTCAAGTTATTTCATAACTAGGCTACAAGCTTGTTGAGAGCATGGTTCTAGCTTAGATTTCTTTTGTACCTTGGCCATCTCCTGTTCTTCTCTGGTCCCTAAGACAGTGCTGGGTACATGAAAAGCAATGAGTTATCTCAGCATTCATTAGGTCCCTGCCAACCTTACCAACTTCTCTCACTGTGGTGTGCAACTTCTTTTTTGTTCTTTATGTAGTCAGGTGGGAAGTATTGTTATCTCTGCTGTCATATATTTTCCAGAAGTGCCATAATATCTAAAAAACACATTCATTATAGTCTGTCTAAAGAATCACTTGTTGATATTACTGTGACAGGTTGCTCTTAAGGAGAACTCCTGAATATGCATACTATTAAAGACCCTTCAGGTGGGCAGTCTCACAAACACTACTGAGAACTTTTTACCCACCCTCACCACCTGGCTAGAGTCTGGGAAAGAATGCCATCCAATTAAAACAGGATTTGAGTCTCCTTTCCATAGCCAAGACATTTAAATTTTGTGTTTGCAGAAGTAGTATGCAAGTGATTTTTCCCCTCTGGTGGGAAATGTAACACATGCCCATGACTTCCCAAGCTAGTCACAGTGGTGTCATGCCAAAATAGCAGGTCCTTCTATATCCTCAAACCTCTGTGGCCACATTACACCGAGTCTGGTTTTCAGAACCAAATATTCCTGACTGGGCCTTCGGAAGAAGCTGCAGGTATGTACAGGGGACTACCAGACACGCTTGTAAAACTGAGCCTTCATCTGCTAAAGGATACTTAAACAGGGAAGAGCAGACAAACCCCTCCTCTTGACTGTAAGAAGTATTCATATGCTAATGCTCAAGTCAATTGTGTCTTCTGAGCTGCTTAGGACAGACAAGAGGTTGGGCCTGATGGGCCCTGGGGCTGACATGGAAGATTCTGTGTGATGATCAGAAACCATTTTCACTATAGTGTTGCCTATTTTGAAGAATGCCTGCTGTGCTCTGGGCATGATTTTTGACTCAGCAAAGCTTCAGAAGCCATCACCCCCCTATCCCTTGCTCTGTCTTCCTCTGAATCAATCTTTCTTACTTTTTAAAGTGTTTTTGATAGAAGAGAATGGGGTGAATGACGGTGGGTAATTTAGAAAAGGCCAAGAAGAGAAATATGCAAATGTCATTATCAAGAGCAGGAATAATATTTAACTGGAAAATAGCCTATTATTGGGCCACATGGTTTTAGGAAGCCATGTGCAATGTACATGCCCAGAATAATTTAAATGAATTCCTTACATTCGTAGTCATTCTTATGCCCATATGTAGCCTTTGGGGAAATTCTAACAACAGTGACATTACAGGACTGGGTTGAGTCTACTTTCCCTGTTCTCATCAGTACAGGGTGGGCATGGATTTTGCTTTCTGGATTGAAAAGTCTAAATATCCTCTCAGCTTCACTGGAATAGAAAGAACATGTGGTCTGATCCCTGGTCCCCAGCAGTTTTGGAGCACTTTTCAATATACTTTCTACCCCAGGCATGAGGAAGAAACCTGACAGCTCTGCTGGGCGTTTCATTCAGGAGATGGACGGCTATCTGGGGGTAGTCAGGGAACACCTCATGTGTTTCCTCTGTGAGGGAAATACTTTCTTCATCATCTTCCAAAATAAAAGTACCAGTCTGCAATGAGATGCAATTCCCTTGACTGAATCCCATCCAGAAAAGCCCATCATGTAATGGCCAGGGACCAGGCATATGAATTCTCTCTCCTCAGAGACTGATAAAGGAGTCACAAATCTGTTACTTGAGCCCTGAGGATAAGAATAAAACAAGAGCTCTTTGCCCACCCTCCCCCAACAAACAAATCAATTCATTATTTATCAGTCCCTTCCCATTCCCAGGAGATGATTTTACACACACACACACACATGCATGCACACACACACTTCACTGGTAATCATCATAGATTGTCAGCCTGTGATGATGGCGTGGAGAAAACAGAGTCCTGAAATTCTTAGATAAAAATGACAAGTGGATTCTTGGCTATTTCAGCTCCTATTAAAACAACAACCGCTTCTCAACAAAGACATCCCACTTGGGACTTCCAGAAAGAGAACAGAAATGTCAACAATACAAGGGAAGGATAGTAGCAACAATAGGAATCATTTCTTGAGGGCTTATTCTCTGCCAAACACAGTGGTGCAAGCAGTGTTTTGTTTAATCCTCCAGGCAAAGGTGGCGGTGATTTTAAGGAACAATGATACTAGTGAAGGGGAAACAACAGCAGAGAAATCCTTCAAATCTGTATTACAACAAAGGAACATTGTGGAGCAAGTCCTTCTCATTTCATCTGAGTTTAACAGGAACGTTTCATGTTAAAGGTGAAACCACAGAGAAAACAACAGATGATTCTGAACCTCAAGAATTTAAAAATCCTCTAACTCCTTTCACCCTGTTTTGTTCTACCCTGTCATAAAAGGCATGAATCTGTTCGATGGAAAAGATTCCTCTCAAAGGGGAAGTGTTAGATTCATTTAAGAGGTTAAACAGTTTTGGGATCATGTATTGGAAAGATTATTTGAATCAAAATAAGAACACAAGGTAGTCATTCAATGCATGCTAGCCATTGAAAATTGAGCATGGTTTATCTGTGTCTGTTCAGGGACACAGCACTGCAGGCTGCTGGTCTGGTCGTATCAATCCCATGCATTTTTTCTGTGCTCTATGGAGGACCTTCTTACTTATTTCCATTTTCCTTCAGGACAAAAATTCACAAGTGACTCACTGGCTTTTCTAGCTTCTCTGTTTTGCTTCCGTGTTCACCCTGCTTCTAAGCTTCCCTAGTATTGGTTAATGATATTGTTTTATTTTGACAGGGCCCTTCCCATTGTTCACATGAATTTGACACATAAATCACATTCTTCTTGTCCCTTCTCTTTGGGCGTACAAATACTGCAGTGGGCTAGGAGTACAGCTCATTTGCGGATGGGAAAAACTGAGCTTCAGGGAGGTGGGGAATGATGTCTGCCTCTGGATGTGAGCCTGGAGGGACACAGCTGAGAACTTTGTAGTCACTTTTTTTCACTTAGAGAACAGTGCTGAAAAACAGCCATTAATACAGCTTTCTTGAGTCACAGCAGATCTTTGTATTATTTGGGATGATCTTTCCTCAACTGTGTGAAGTCCAGAATATGGAATCCCATAAGAATATGGTCTAAGGATAATGCCTTATTAGCCACTGTCACCCGATGTCACCCTTATTTTGGGAACTTTCAGGTGAACCCATACTTTTAAATCTCTCATAAGCTTTTCAAATTACTTTGGCATCTGATGAAAGTCATTATCATTTTGGATAACTGCTTTTCTTTCTACAAAGACAAAAGCAAGCAAAAAGTAGAGAACTATCTGCCAAAAACTGAGGTCATTGCAAAAGAGAAGGGCTGATAAACCCCAGAGGCTATTACATCCCTAGTGCAACTCATGAAGAATCCACCTGCAGCCAGCAATCAACATGCTAAATTTTAGCAATGAAAGTTCACTCGAGCAAAATAATTTACCTTGGAGTCCAGCTGCTGCATGTATGACCAGAGATATTCTATATTGGCTCCGAAAGGATGGACGTGAAGAAACATTGATATGATACCTGAATTAAAAAGGCAAACATTGGAAATTATTCAAAGGCAAATGAGAGTCTTCATTAAATAATGCTATCTAACCCCAGTGACCATTCTGCCAGACTGAGTTATGGTCTTGCCATTTCTAGCAGCCATCAACAAACATTCAATAATAGCACATTCTGAAGACAGTAAGAGTAACATGGCAAACAGAACACTTTATCTCCTGAAATGATAGTAGTTAGCAAAGCTAGACTCTGAGATAATATACAGCTGAATAAAGGTATTTCAAAACAAAGACTCCTGGAAGCATTTCAACTACCAATTTTATGCTTGATTTACCAATATAAAATTATAGTTACTGGAAGGGTAAAATTTTCTTTTCTTTCCCTCAGTGGACTTTGCAGTATGAAAATGGCTCATACAACTGTGTCAGAAATCACACTGCCTCAAATTTTCCTGATAATTACAGTTGCCAGTTATGAAAAGTATTTAATCTATATTTCCCCCAACTGCCATTGAAGGAAGCCCAAATTCTTCCTGAAACATTTGCTGTTCTCCCTGGTTGTTGCTCTTGTTTAAAAGGAGCCAGCTCATTCTCCCCTTCTTGCTGCTGTAATTTACAAGATCATTTTGAAAGGTCAGGGAATGGATGGTTTGGCTGCAGTTCGATTATAAATCATAAGGCTTTTCCATCATGAAAATAAACTGTCAACACTGTACTGACAAATGAAAAGCTGGATGTTGGTGTCAGGAATGAAGTAAAAAGCATTCTCCCTACTTCTGGATCCAAAATCAAAATAGTGAACATGAGGAAGTCAACTCCATAGACTATAGACTGTTTTTTGTTAAGAAGTTGTGCTCTTGCTATTCACAATACCAAAAACACGGAATCAGCTCAGGTGTCCATCAGTGGTGGATTGGATAAAGAAACTGTGGTATGTATACACCATGGAATACTATGCAGCCATAAAAAAGAATGAAATCATGCCCTTTGCGGCAACATCAATACAGCTGGAAGCCATTATCCTAAGTGAACTAGTGCAGAAATAAAACCAAATATTCCCTGTTCTTATAAGTGGGAGCTTAGTACTCATGGACATAAGAAGGGGAACAGGAGACACTGGGGACTACTAAAGGTAGGAGAGAGGGACGAGGGTAAGGACTGAGAATCTGCCTATTAGGGATAATGCTCATTACCAGGAAGATGGGTTCAGTCATACCCAAAACCTTAGAATCATGCAATAGGCCTCTGAAACAATCCTGTACATGTACCCCTGGATTCTAAAATAAAAGATGAAAAAGGAAAAAAAAAAGTTGTGCTCAGACTGATAGTTTTTAGCATTCTATTAAACAGGTTTCACAGGTTTCAAGATGAATTAAATCTGAGGGTAGGCCTTCATGTTCTGATTTTTGTGAGCCTTCATGCTTGGGAGCCAAAGGTCACAGGGCAGACCCTCACCTGTATGAAATGCAATCTGGGTGGGTACAGGTGCACACAACATTCTTGTACTAGGTCATTCTATATTTATAGGTGACCTTGAATTGATCTGCCATAGAGTTTCATGGCTCCTGATGCTATGAGATGAGTGTCAAGTTTTTAAAGAAAAGTAACCATTCAAAAAATAGTTTTTGAATGAGAGAGTAAAGGCTGAATCACAATTTGTGTAGAGGGAATCCCCTCTGTTTCAGGATGGTGAGTGGGGCTTTCACTGACCATCCCAGGTACTGTGGCCACCACTTTCCACAGAGAGCCTCCCACAAGTGATGGGCAGGAGAAGGACAGGGGAGGGAGAAGGAAAAGTCAGCTTTGGCTTTGTGAGCAGGTGAGCGGGTGCTCCTAGTTGGAAGCTTTTTTTTCTTCCCCACGGGGTTCTCCCAGGGAGATGAGGGCTGCTGCAAGGTGGGGAGAGTATTCCTTGGGTAGACGTGTGCTTAAGCAGCAGGGCTGAGACAGGGAGTGGCAGTGGCACTGCAGACTTTGGGGTGACAAGGGTATATAATTCTCCCATGGGGAAAGAGGGCATAAGACTTGAGCAGTCTTACGTAAACTACCCCAGGCACCCCAGCAAATAGATAAGAACGTTTTTCTTATTATCCCTCCTGGACGGAGAGTCTTCAACATCTCCTGCATAACCTACATACTCTTGTAAATGCCCATGGGTGTTTGGTTATCAATTTAAATGTCTTTAGTAGGATGAATAGAACAAGTCAGAGGAGGTTGGGGTGGGTTGGGGGAGAGGTTGATAACCCTTAGCCTAGGAGATGAAGTGTTGACATGGGTCATGTAGGGACACCAGAAATGGGAAGACCTAGAGTAGCCTCCTTTGTTGTACCCTCTGTGAACATGGATTTGCTCCTCTACTATCTGCTGTCACCCCTGATCCTGGGTCTGCACCCCAAGAAGCTGTGCTCCTAGTCTTTGTGTGTTCTGGTTCCATATCCAGAACATAGTGTACATTTACAAGAAGTATATGTTGAATGTATTTATTTGCCAGAACTGGAAATTGCCAGCATACTTGAAGTTTCTATTAGTCTATTATTGATAAATGGGGATAAATAAGAACCTTAAACATTTCTACAAGTAGTAACAGATCTTTCAAAAACCAGGTAACTCTGAGGTATTATTCACTGGCAATTCTTACTCTTAACCCATCCTGTCATGGATTTAGAAGGACAGAGTAACTTGGATGTTTTGGGCAAGGAAAATCTTCATTGAAACTATTTTGCTCATAACTAAGGGGAAAATGCTTACATGATTTCTGTGTACTTTTCTAAAATGAGATTAGAAATCCTGATGTGGACTTGAGTATTCTTTTAGGAGGGTATTCAGAAGCATCTCTGTGGTAGCTGATATTAAGAAACCATTAGCTTTTCCTTACAAGAGTTCAGCAATTGCCACTAGATATATGTAGGGCCAAGGCAGGCAGTCACATAAAGGCTTCCCAAGCTTTTCCTGTGGATGACAACCCAATTATCCAGTGTTGTTGGAGACACAGCAGAAAGGAAAGCATGAGTCATCATCCTCCCCAGTAACTTGCCTCTCCTCAGCCCAATTCCCACCTCTGCATCTGCCCTTCCCAGGAGCACATCAGAAGCATCAGTCATGCCACTTGGGAAAATGATTCTAGGACCTGTGATTTTGGATCAGGTTCATTTGAGGGGATCTTCCTAAATAAACAAGAAAAGCCTCTTTGCAGCTTCTTTAAAGGAACTGGGATATTCCCTGGGGATGGAAAAAGGATGGCTGTAACTCAAAAGCTAATGAAAAATACCACAAACCTGGAAAATGGAGACTATTTCATGGTCCTCTGGAAGGGACCAAAAGGCTTGATAAAAGGAACACTAGGAATGGAGGGTGGGGGATTTCGCTGTTACTGAACTGGTGGATCTCCAAAGGGATGGCTCAACAGTTGGTCTTGCTTGTTTCCATGGAGATGTAGAAGGCCTCCATATTTGAGAATGGGTTTCTAACAGTGGAAAAAAACATTTTAAATAGCTAATTTTAAAAAGTTTTAAAAGAACAAAGGAGGTTGTCTGTACTATTGGGCTTTTTGCACATCTTGGAATCTTAAAACTACTTTAGAAAGATACACTATCTAGCTCTGGATGCCTATGTTAAATCTTGTTAGGAAGGCCCACTTAAACTGGATACCCAAAAGCACTCTGAGCTTTTCCCATCAAAACCAGCTAGTTTATTTTCATTACTGGGTCTCACTAAGACTAAGGAAGCAGTATTTAAATTAACCAAATAGTGCCAGATGTGTACTACTTAATCACTTATTTTATACTTTAAACACTTAGCAGCCAGGAGGTGGCAAGGTGCTAGAGGCACAGCATTGTATAAGATAGGCAAAAGGCTGGTCCTGTGGAACTTTTATTCTAGGTGAGCAACACAGATAATAAACTCAAAGATGAAAAACAAATATTTTTAGATAGTGCTTAGCACAGTGAAGAAAACAAATCAGGGAAGAGGACAGAAGAGAAACCTGCAGCTTGCTGGGGTGCTACTTTACACAAAGTGGATGTGGTTTGGCTATGTCCCCACCCAAATCTCATCTTGAATTATTGCTCCCATAATTCCCACATGTTGTGGGAGGGACCCCATGGAAGATAATTGAATCATAGGGGCAGTTTCCCCATACTGTTCTCATGCTAGTGAATAAGTCTCACAAGATCTGATGGTTTGATAAGGGGAAACCTCTTTTACTTGGTTCTCACTTGTCTCGTTTGCTGCTATGTAAGACGTGCCTTTCACCTTCCCCCTTCCACCATGATTGTGAGGCCTCTCCAGACTTGTAGAACTGTAAGTCCATTAAACCTCTTTTTCTTTATAAAATACTCAGTCTTGCGTATGTCTTTATCAGCAGTGTGAGAATGGACTAATTCAGTGATCATGTGAAGGCCTCTCCCTGAGAAAGCAGACCTTCCCAAGTGTTAGATGAGAAGGAGCCAGCCATGGAAAGCCTGGGGGAGATCATTCCAGGTACAGGCCACAGACAGTGCAAAGGCCCTGAGGTGGAAGCGAGCTGGCAGAACACACTGGGCTGGAAAGTGGCACAATATATGTTTAGAGGTAGGTTGGGGCCAGATCGTGCAGGACCTTGTATGCCAGGGGAAAGAGTTTGGATTAGATTTAAATTCTAAATGTTCTAAACCAATTTTCCTGCTTAGAACCAGGTGCTTGACATGATCTGAATTATGTTTTAAAAACTTTTCTCAAGCTGCTGTGTGGAGAGTAGAGCTGAGGGGAACTGGGAGACCAGTTGGAAGTGTTTGCACGAGACCTGGAGTGGTGAGTCGTGATCTAACTGCAAAGGGAGAGATGGACTCCAAAGGTAGAACCACGGAGTGGTGTGAGCAGTGAGGCTGTGGGGAGAATGAAAGATGAGTAAATAGTTTTTCACTTGAGCAACTGGGTGGGACTATTTTCTCAGATGAGAATACTTGGGGAGGAGCATATTACGGTAGAAAAAAAGGGGAATCAAGAGTTCTGTTTTGTCCTCATTAAGTTTGAGATTACCATTAGCATCTAAATGAAGAATATTAAATAGCAGCTGGAGATGGTATAAATTTGTGAGTCAGTGGCAACCAAAAGGGATTTCAAGCCAAAGTATTCATTGAGATTACCTAGGTAGAGAAGAGGCCTCAAGACCGAAGCCTGAAGAAGCCTAAATTTAGAGGTAAGCTGAGGAAAACTCATCAGGGGACTCTGAGAGGGTGTCATCAATAAGAAAGTATGGTACCACGAAGGCAGAGTGAAGAAAGTATTTCCAGAAGATGTGAGTGGTCAACCATGTATAGTAGCTGCCAGGGAGTTGAGAAATTGGTGACATGAAATTCTCTGGTTATGTGGAAAGAATGGTTTTGGTGTGAGGATGCAAGCCAGACTGGAGTAGACTGGAGAGAGAGGGAAGGAAAGGAATGGAGACTGAGCATAGCATGTTGGAGGAATCCTGCTTTGGACAGGGTTGGGAAATGGACTGTTGGTGGAAAGAGGTCATGGTGTCAAGACAGATTTGCCTTCTTGTTTGTTTTAAAGTTAAAAGATAGTAGAATCCATGTTTATATATTAATGCACATGATCCTCTACTTATATATGAGATCACTCTCTAAGGGGCAATGCAGCTTTCATAATAGTCCTCGTATATTACAGAGAATTGAGTTGAAAAAGACCGTCTAATTAAACCTCCTAATTTTATACAGTATGAGGGCTTACACACTTATCACCACGGATAAGTGATTTGGCTTAGATTGTCCAGTGGATGAAATGCCTCAATCCACAAATTTAAGACCTTTCCCTCTCCCCCATCGACTGGGGCTGCTTAGAGATCATCAGGTATTATGATTTCTCACGGGGCTAACCCACCCCACTCCCGTGTTTTGCTTCCTTACGCAATCCATCCTTATGCAAAAGATGGGAGTGGGATGGGTTAGCCTTGTGACAGTTTAATTGTATTGATTACCTGATGAGAATAAAGTATCACTTTGTGCATTCAGTTTGGTTAGCACATTATTCTCTTTGAGTGGAATGAGAAACGAAATCTTTCCAGAACATACTCCCCTTCCCCAGGCTGCTTGGAGTTTTTATTCCAAACTCTCCGTGTCAGGTTGTAGAGTGCTAGCTGAGATTAGTTTTCTCTGCATCCACACTGATTGATAGTCTCCTAGGAAACTTCAAAAGACCCTGGGGCCCATCAGCTCACTGGGATAGAGGGATACCTTGGGGCTTTCCAGAGACCGTGGCTCTGCAGATGAACAGCTGTGCCTCTAGACACAGTCACATCTTGCTGGGAATCACCAGAGGCATGACCATAAACCAGCCTGAAATAGTCTTGTTTCATGTTGAAGCCCGTATAAATGCTCCATGGATGTCGAACTGGAGAATCAGCAGGAAAAAAGCCATGCAAAATCTGGGTCTCCTACTAAGCCATGAGGGGACAGTTGTCTGTGGGCAGCTGGAGAGTGATGAAGCACATATGGGAAGTGGAGAGAAACTGTAGGAAACTGATCAAACACTTGTGGTTTGGGCTAATGCTTCTCAGTGCCTTGGGATTCTAAAAACCCTTAATTTTCCAAAAAAGCAGTTTGTTCTACTCGATGAGTACAAAACCTAATCTTGTATGGCTGATTAGTTTTGTTTTGTAATATTTATCTGTCTGTCTTATTTTTTCAGTTAAACTCCTCAGACTGTATTTGGGCCTTTTAGTAGTAAATTGTTTCTGGTACCTGAAATGCCCTTAACAACTTTATCCATCCAGTGAAAACCTTTTCATCCTTTGGGACTAGCTCAGCTATCCTTTCTTCTGACAAGACATCTGTAGCATAAGTAGCCCCTTCTCTGTGTCTCTGATTTTAGTACAAACCACAGTTCACTGTAATTAACTGCGTTCTTTCTATGAACTTCTTGAAGGCAGATCATTTTTCCACCATTGGCTAACACATGGGTTAGCACAAAGCAGGTCAGCGTTTCTCAAAACATGGTACCAGATGTGCTTGCTTTAGTATCCCCTCAGATGTCAGTATTACAATGCACAGGATCTCTCTCTCTCTCTTGTTTTCTGACAGGGTCTCACTCTATCACCCACACAGTTGTGCAGTGGTGCTGCTCACAGCTCACTGTAGCCTCATGCTCATAGGTTTAAGAGATCCTCCCACCTCAGCCCTCCAAGTAGTTGGGACTACAGGTGCATGCCACCATGCCCAGCTAACTTTTTGACTTTTTTTTTTTTTTTGGTAGAGATGGGAGTCTTGCTATATTGCTTAGGCTGGTCTCGAACTCCTGAGCTTAAGTGATCCTCCTGCCTCAGCCTCCCAAGGTGCTAGGATTATAGGTGTAAGCCACCACACCTGTGTGTGGGGCTAAAGATTCTGCCTTTTAAATAGGCTGCCTAGATAATTCTTTTCCACAATGAACACTGATTATTCTTATTGTAGGCTCTTGACAAATGTTTGTTGATTTATTGATATGGACATTTGTGCCTTGGAAACAAGATTGAGGTCAGTGACCCATTCTTTATGGTCAGTAGCTTTCAGAGAGGAACATATTCCCAAGATTACTTTTCTCAGGTACAGCCTAAATATGGCCTCAACTTTATTCACTGAAATCATCAAAAAGTTATAGCTTAATCCTCTTTAGAAACATTTTTCCATATTATACTCGGCTGTTTCTTAATACTCATGTTAGGAGGAACATTCCACTTCCAGTATAGTCTGGCTGTGTGCACCTGTGAGATGGAGACTGTGATGGAAATGATGTGTATGTCCTGATGTGCAGAGGACTCAGGATATGTAATGAACTTTGCCTAATCATTGTCAACCTGAGGATAGTTCTCAGGGCACCAGGGAGGTTTTAGAGAAAAGCTGCTTTGCAAATAGTTGAAAGTTGTGGAGAAGTTTTTGGCTGCATCTGGATAGTATTTACAATGACTAGCATCAACAGGGTGCCCATTAGAGCTGCTGGGACTGAAATCTATTGTGTTAATATTTATTATAGCAAGAGAAGATAGAGTGATATGGACCCAGAGTTATCAGAACTATTAGCTTATTAATAGAAAAATGTGATCCATTTTTCCTTCATAATGATCTCCAGCCAAACACAGCTCCAAAACTTTGGCCCCAAATCAAAAGTAATGACTCATTCTATCTGAAACAGCTTCAGTGTATGCCAATCCAACATGTAGGCCACATGTGAAATGAACTAGAACTTCTGGCATAGACACTGCGCGATGTCAAGCTGACCTTATGTGTGGTTACTACAGCATTATGAAACATAAAATGCTACCCTGCAATGCCCCCACAAAAACAGAATTCTCCAAGGTCCAATTATATGCCAACTTGTATTTATAAAAATTGATTACAAAATAACCCAGAAATCACAATAATAAAGTATTTTCTAGGGGCCTATCTTCTTTAGTTGAATTGGAAGACCCATTAATTGTCAAGAAAAAGTTTGTCAGAATGGTCGAACTCTAAAACTACTCAGGATCCAGATCTGTAAAATTCCATGTCAATAAAATCCCATGGATCCTCTCTAATAAGTACCAACTTATATGCCCTGAAATAAAGATTCTAGTTTTATAAAGTGGTCATGAGAATGTCTGGACAGAATATACACTTTTGCCCAGATGAATCAGTGTCACAAATAATTACACATAACTAGAATTGCTCATTGTTTAGGAAGTTCTAGCCTCAGTTTTTTTCTCTCTGTAGATGGAATCCATTTGAAGAGGTTCTTTCTTCACTCCCTTTCTCTTCCAGGGAATGCTTTGTGCCAGTGTGCATTTCTTATATAACACTTATGTGCCCCAAGAGGGCATTCATCATATGACTATATTGGCATACAGCATACACTATAAGCAAGCAGATGTGATGAAGATTTTGCCAACTAATATTTCCAAGTTGTGGGAGAGTTTCTCCTTCTAGGCTGGCTTAGAGCATGACTATTGTGTCCTCTCTACTGATTTAATTATTCCAAGGGAAGATTTCAGGGGAACTGCAGAGTATTTATGACTGCTCCAGATGTACCAGAAGGCCAGAGGGCTCCTAAAATCATTCAACATATGAGAATTCTTCGGAGAAATGTAGCCCCAGTACCAGGAAATCCTTTTTCTCTTTATTCTGGTCCAGAGCAGTTTTGTCCCCACCACAATCTATATCCAGATTCCAGAAGCTTCAGGGGAGATCTTTATGGACCCAACATTCCGGTATCTACAAAGTATGAATGACTAAACTCAATTAGCAGATTGGATCATTTAGTGGCAGGAAGCAACAGCAGCCTTTGGCAGGATCCATTTTGCTGGTCTTGGAAACTGTTCCCCATTGTGGCATTCTTGTGGAGGATTATTCTCTCTTTGGTTACAAAAAAGTAGAAGTATATAGGTGTTTTGGATGTGGGTTTGGCCAGGAAATGACATCTGTTGTCAAAATATCATTAAGAAGAATAAAATATGGAGAGAGGGAGCAAGATAATGGATAACTGAAGGGAAAGTTAAATTCCTGTTTATTTTAATCAAACACTTAAGTCTCTGGCCTCCCTTATACCTAAATATTCTCATATATTGATTCAAAGTAAGTGTCACCCCGTTTCTCTTTTGCCCTACTCCTAACTTCAAATGCTAATATAAAACTAGTTCAAAAGACCAACAGTGAGGGGAAAAGTCTTAGAAAATTTAGAATTGGTTGTATATGCTTTTTATTGAAGATCCTGACTAATATTTTTCTTTCTAACACACTTGAATTAACTAATTTTATAATTTTTTTTGTGATGCCAAAGACATCAGCAGGCATAGCATGTTATAAATGTAATCTTCTTACCTATTCCATTAATGTACTGCATGTTAAGCATATTATTTAAAAATATTTGAAGTAGCTGACTAAAAATGTACATATATGTGTGTACATATATAAATAAAACCCAATAGCTACTTGGAAAACATTGTAAATGAACTGTGCTCTCCAATTAAAATAAAAGGGGAAGCAATCGCTAGTAAAAGGAAAAAAATAAAGAAAATAGAGATCGGTTCCCATTTTTTTAACCTTCAAATGCACAGAATTATTCTTAAACAAAGAGGGAAAAGTTGGCTGCAGATCATTATTTGCTTTGTTCATACCCTAAAAGCATTAGAGGGAAAATCACACTTTGGTCACACTGAGTGACAGAGAAACAGTTGTCAGAGTTGGACATGTTTGCCAATAGAAGAAAAATCCAGTTACCAACTACATATGGGTTCATTTTGGGTTCCTAGAACTGATAGCACATCAGCATGTCTTCCGAGACTCGTGCATGGCATGTTATTACCACTGTATATCATCAGAGCAAAAAAAAAAATAATTGGTTTTCCTTGGAGTATCTCTAAGTTGATGTCATATTCAATAACTCTGTAGTTGAAAAATCTATATATGATGGATTGACTCTGGACTATCTTTTGAATTTAATTCCTCATGTGCCAGCTTCTCTAGGCCCTGGTGTACCTGTCATTTTTAGGTGAACACATGCAGTATTTAGAAAATGCAACCAGGGCTGGGCGCGGTGGTTCACACATGTAATCCCAGCATTTTGGGAAGCTGAGGCGCGTGGATCACCTGAGGTCAGGAGTTCGAGACCAGCCTGGCCAACATGGTGAAACCCCGTCTCTACTAAAAATACAAAATGAGTTGGGCACGGAGGTGCACACCTATAATCCCAGCTTCTAGGGAGGCTGAGGCAGGAGAATCACTTGAACTCAGGAGGCAGAGGTTGCAGTGAGTCGAAATCATGCCACTGCACACCAGTTTGCATGACGGAGTGAGACCCTGTCTCAAAAAAAAAAAAGAAAAAAGAAAGTGCAACTACTTCTGCCAGATAATGAACTGTAGGATAACAATTTGTCTTGCATGTATGGTCACCTCATTCTCCACTTTTAAGCATGGCACCAAGAAGCCAGTCTCAACTGGCAACCCCACACTGGGGTCCAGTGCCAAGGTGCAGCTTGAATCAGTGCTGTGCATCACAGCATGAGGGTGGTGGCTTCCCTTCCTCCAAATTTGAGGGCTTCAAAGACAGCCTTAAACATATAGGTGTCTAAGATGGGCTTCCAGGCACACTGCCAGCACATCCTCAAGAACTCTTCCTTGTGAAAATAAGTATGACATCTGGATCCACTGAGGATGCTTCTTTTGTTCATCCTGGACAAAAGGACCCAAACTTGGACAGAGACGCCTGGAGCCGACTGTCCTGGATTAGCCTAGCACCAGTACCCTGCCTGCCCCTATTTGCCAGCATTGCAGTTCTAGCCTTGGGGCTCACTTTAGGATGTGGCCTCTGCTAAGGGGCTTGGAGTTTAATCTCAGGGTTCAAAGCTGCTCTTGAGCCTGGGGATGTGCTTGGTTTGGAACTAGATGCAACCTGGCCTCTAGTTGGAAGTGACATGCCCAAACTTAGAAATTCAGATTTGTGACATGTGAGATGCAAGTTAATGTCTTCTTGAACTCAGTTTTATGCCTGACAGTTAACATATACAGTTATAGAAAAGCAATACCCCCGTTAGTTTGTATGCTACTAATTTGAAATGTATGTAATATAGTCTTGATGAAATTAATCTCACCTCTGACCAGAAGGCAATGCTGTTTAAATTAACAAGTTGGAGGTGAATTACTAAAATGTTAAGTTACTAACCTAATAATTATTTAAGAGAACAGAGGAAGACAACAGAATTTCCTTACCTATTAGCAGAGCTTCTTTCTCTGATTTTAAGCCTTGGCTTCTTTTCTCAATATTGTTCTCTCGGTCTTGGTTGACCAATGCAACTGTCAACATATTGATTTCCTATAAAGTTAAAAACCAAAAACCATTCATGGGTTTATGTAAATTCTGTGCATGTCAATAAAAACACCAGATCTCTTAAACTCTATAAATGAGGTCATCACTTCTATTTATAATTAAAGATCAAATCTTTTACACAATTGATCTATTTGCCCAATAGTAGAAAAGTAATTCTGTAAAGTTAGGCTCCTAGGTACTGTTCCCAGCATGCCATGTAATTATCTGCACAAGTGGCAAATTTGGCACAAATTATCTTAGATTTTTGCCCATACTTTGATTAAATTCTGTTCACTAAAACTCTATTTGACTATAGCAACTTTAATGTGTTTTATTTCAAATATGAAAAATCTTTGGGAGAGTATATAGGATATTGACTCATAATACCATGCTAATAATTTGTGTGAGTGTGTGGAGAGACAGGGTCTATTGGGGAGCTAAGATAGAATTGTTAGAAGTGTTTTTAAGTTTGAAAACTAAAAATGAAGAGTTGTACAACAAGCCAACAACACATGAAACATTGAGGCTGGACTATTTTTAGTTCTTTCTGTGGTCTTTTAACAGAGATGAAGACTTAACTCATACCCTCCTAGACTTCTGATATTAGGACTCAAAATGGAGAGTGATTTAATGGAAAGTCAATTTAATGATCTGCATATATGACCTGCACACATGGGATAGTAGAATCACTGAGTCTTAACTGGAGGAAAGTTGCTCACTGAAAGATGGTTCCAAAGAAGGACTAGTATGTTGAGCAGTAGCAGGGAACCTGCAGGAATGATAGAGAATAGGTAGGGAGTGCCGAATGGATGAAGAAGAATTCAGAAGGTTTGAATAAATGGGTTGACAGGTATTCCCAGGACTGGAAGTGGTTATAGGAGAGATATTTAGCTACTTAGTACATATTAACAAAACTGGTCAGATCCAAGAATACAGGAAGTATTGGGAGCATCCTGAGCCTGCAAAAGTGAAAGCCACACCTGAAGGCATTCAAATAAGAAAAATACACTCAGCACATCCCAATCAAAACAGATCTATGAGTTTAATTTAACTTATGAGCTGCTACTTTGTAATCCAAGGTTAATTAGAAATTGCCAGGAAAGAAGGCTTTACTGAGAAATTGCAGTTGGTAATATCTGATGAGCATTTTAGAGGCTCCTCTTAAGGTCACACTTATTTGCTGAAGACCAAGTGATCAAGACTGAAGGAGAAATGAAAAAGAACAAGGTAAAGAATTGAGAAAATCACAGTGATGTGACAATACATCACAGGGAAGAACTTGGTTGGCTAGAAGGTATAACAGGCCTCAGCCTGATGGTAGGAACATCCCAATAAGGACAGGAGTCAGGAAGAGTTTGGGGAGTGGTCTAAGCTAAGTCTGGAGCCACTAGTATCATCAAAGGTTACTAGAGATGAAAGATGCTCTTATAAATCAGACACCGGATCTTGGGAGTCAGCCTCAATGAAAACACAATGAAAAATTTTAAAAGAGAACAAATCAAAAGGCTTATGTAGATGGGATTAGAATATTTATAAAGAGGAATGACAGGAAAGGAAATAGAAGTTCCTTCTATAATAAAATAACATTTAGTACTTTCTGATTAGGCTGTCTCGACTGGAGCAGAGTAGGTCTGTGTGTGTACACATCATCTTTCTGGGGTAGTGGGGTCAATGGGCCTGCTGAATTCTATCAGTGATATGCCCTAAGGACAAATAGGTCCCACAGGGACATGGCACTGGACTTCTGGGCCTGGGAGGTGAAGATTGCTGAGAAGATGCAGGCTGAGGCTCTGTAAAGATCTCCCAAGAGAGGTGTAGGAAGAAAGGGGCTAGAAGAACATTAACTAGGATAATGATTGCATCATTAAAAAAATACAAATAATGAACCCTGGAGCTGAGTGGAAATAATATCTCCAATAGAGGGTGATCTGTTCACAGCCTGGATGATAATTGGGGCCAAATGAAATTATTCAGAATGAGTTTAGCATATAACAAGCCCACATTAATTGCCAAGACTGAGTGGTGTCCTGGGGCCATCACACAGTTGAAGATCCAGGTTCACTGAGGGAAGCGGACTGTAGAGGGTAGGCAGATGTCAGGAGCCAGTAGAGAAAGGCAAGGGCAGAAAAGACAGTCCACCTGAGAATGCTGTCTCTCCCCAGGTCCAAAAGTGGAGTCACATAGAAAGGGGGACTCTGAGTAAGGCTCAAAGAAATGCTGCTGAATCAACGATGTCTACTAGGAGCCAGATAGGGTTGGGAAAATGAGTATGGAAAGATAAGAGTTTTAGGATCACCACTCTGTGGAAGTATTTCTTGAGATTGGATACTGGAGTTCGTGCTCTGCTGACTACAAACAGCGTGCTCTTACGCAGTCATGGCCAGTGACTGGAGTGGACACATCTCCGCATGGCTCCTATAACAGTTCAGCAGGCCTGGGCTTGACAGAGACCAGAGGCTTGGCAGACACTCTAGCTTTGGGGGACATCTGTGAGTTTTCTCCAGGTTGGAGATAGAGCTGTTTTTCTCACTCCTTTAGAGGGAGAAGAACTATGCTAGAAGTGGTACAGGATCATTGAAGCTGATCAGGCAGGCTCCAAGGAATGCTTGCATCTTATAATAAACTGGTCTCAAGAATCTCCAAGGGAAAACATCATTTCCATTAGAGTCAAGGGTGTGTCCAAGCCTATTAAATAGTCTATAGCATTGAGTGAGGTGGACCAACTTATGACCAGTCAAAAGAGTCACTACTGACTAAGCTGTGGATCCTAAGCCTGCCTTGGGTCTGGTATAAGCTCAGGCTCTTGCTGACAAAGTCACAGAGCTAATTAGATGGGTGAATGCTTATGTCATCCATTTTGCCAAAGAGAACAGTTAAAGTTAATATAGTTGTGTTTCAAGGGATAGAAGACACAATAGCGATTTTAGACAGCCACATTATATGTTGTGGTTTTACTTTTTCCAACTCTTCAAAAAGGAGAGTTTTAATGACTCACTAATCATGGATTCCTTAGAAAAATAAGGTTAATTTGATTTGTCTGTATTTATATTGGTATTGTTCAGTTGAATAAGAAAATGACAATTATTGATAATCTACAAGTTTGGGGTAGTCTACAAAGTAGATATAAGCAACAGCCATACCCTCTCTGTTTTTATTTATTGTCTAGAAATCTAAATTATCATATTTGTCAAAAGAGTTTCATCATCATGATTGTTCAAGGTGAAGGGAATACACAGAGAGAATGTGGAATTAAGTAATTCCCAAACCAATTCCTTGTTGCATTTAAGCTAAGCCTGTTTTTACTTTCAGCCACCAAATAAATATTTATGCTAAATACATACATCACATGCCTACTATATGCCAAGGAATTCTAAGTTTTTAAGGATATGGCATTCAAAGTGATCAGAAGTGCAAGCTTACCCAGGGACCAGCAAGCAATTCTTGTAAAAGGTCTAAAAGAAAGAAATTTGAGTAGATGAAGCTGGACAAGTAGGTAGATCATGGTAAGAAGTGTAGATTTTATCTGGAAGGCTTAACAAGTGAAGAGTTTTGAGCTCTGCATTTTAGAACATTGGTTTAGAGGCAGATGAAACTGGAGTCAGCCTACTGCAAAAGTGTATCCACTTTTGCCTTTTGATGATGACAGTCAAAACCAAAAACAATGGTATGCAGAATGCCAACAGCATTTAAGAGGTGGAACTAAAAAAAAAAAATCTGGTGACCTGGTGGATGATGAAAATATTGAGAATGAGTAGGTGCCTCAGTGAATAGGAAAATAGAGAAAGAAGCTAGTCAGGGAGAAGACTGTGTGTTCAGTTATGGAAATGTTGAACTTAAGGTTTCTATAGCATCTTGTCAAAATATTTTAGAGGAAGTAGGATGTGCATGTTTCTGAACTTAGAAGTGAGGCACTGACAGCTCTTTTTGTGGGGACTTTCTCAGGTTTTGTTTGCAGCAGGCAATCTTGATGTTTTCTTGTGGGACAAAGAGCAGGCTTGCTTACACTTGATATAAAAAAGGTAGATTCCTAAGCTCAGTGTTTCTATTTTGTAACACAAACCACTGCATGTGCTGGCATCCTCTGGGACCCTCTATGGAGATGCTCAGGTTTTAAGATCCATGAGGATAAGTCTAGTGAAGCCAAAATTCTTCTGGGAACAATCTCTCAGTTGGATTTCATATTATTTACATAGGACACTCCAACTTATCTTTTTAGTAATTGGGGAACACATATTATAGGGACATTGAATCATAAATTACGCATGGTTTTGCTCCTTTCTTAAAAGGTTCATAGTCCTTATTACTGTCTCCACCCTAAATCTCTAGAGAATGGAAAGGACCTTATCGGAATGAGAAAGTTTTATCATTAGAAACAAAATTATGAAGACCCTTTATCCTTCTATCACCTTAAAATTCTTTAGCCTGATAGATGCAACATGTCCAGAAGAATGATGAGGCTACTAGATATTCCAGAAAAGGGGTTCCAGATGCCTAGTGATTACAAAGTAGAAGTGAGTGAGTGGGGATGGAGTGGGAGGTGAGGAAGGTTACTAAGTGTAAATGGTTAGTGGTATAGAAAGTACGCAGTGAGAAAGGAACATTAGGATGGAAATCAGGAGATTTCTCCTTCCAGTGAGATCTATTAGATTATGAAGTAGTCTCCCAAAGGAAGTGGCAAGAACACAGTAAAAGCACACCAGAGTAGAAAATGCACTGCAGGTAACAATTATGCACTTGACATGAGATTGGAGATTACCTAATAAATCTTTTCTCAGTCTACTTTTAACTCTAATTTCTGTGATACTTAGAAGGAATCATTAAAGGGCTAGAGAAGAGGTTTTCAATAACTGGAAACTAGATATCACAGACTTTTAAAAAGATTTCTTTAAGAGTTAGCTACTTGAAGGCAGAAATTTCCCTTCTAAGAGTCCTCATCAATTAGTTTGAGAAATGATCAAAGTAATGTATCATTTAGACGAGTTTTCAGTAGTCTACTGAGTTAGAATAGTGCTTTCTTGTTTTACTTTTGTTTCTCTCCACATACCCAAGCCCCTAAGGATCAAGAAAATGGCCTCCCTGGCTTATAAAATTCTTTTGTTATTGCTTTCACTTAATTATTCCTGTGGTTTCCTTATCTTTAGGGCTGTTTTCTTTCTGTGCAAATCTTCCTGGATACATGTTGTCTACCTGTGTCTACTGCTTTATCATCTGAATTCTCAACTTTTTCATTAGTCACTCCAACAAATCTACTCTGAAATATTTCCAGTGACCTTCTTCTTGCCAAATGATTATTTTCTCAGTCCTCTTACCATGTGATATTTGACATGCCTCACTTCTCTACACAGGAGGTCGTGGTCTTTTTCCTCCTAAATTCTTATTTAGTCTTCACTGGGGCTTTTTTGTTCCCTCTGCTGGCCCACTGAATGTAAAGAAGAGGCTACTCTGGTAACTTCGTCACAGAAGGATATTCAGGACTTGAACGCAGATCTGGACCAAGTGGACCTAATAGACATTTATAGAACTCTCTACCCCAAATCCACAGAATATACATTCTTCTCAGC
>CAUYQU010029018.1:0-25661 GCA_963574635.1 Cheracebus regulus | reverse complement strand
CCTGGCCTCAAGTGATCCTTCTGACTTGGCCTCCCAAAGTGCTGGGATTACAGGAATGAGCTAAATTTCTCTTTCCATCATAGTTTTGTTTGGCTCTCTTTCTTAGAATTTGTTTTCTTTCTTTCTTTTTTTTTTTTTTTTGACAGAGTCTCACTCTGTTGCCCAGGTTGGAGTGCAGTAGCACAATCTCAGCTCAATGCCACCTCCATCTCCCAGGTTCAAGTGATTCTCATGCCTCAGCCTCCCGAGTAGCTGGGACTACAGGCATGTGCCACCATGCCAGGCTAATTTTTGTATTTTTGTAGCAAGAGTGTCTCACTATGTTGGCCAGGCTGGACTCAAACTTCTGACCTCAAGTGATCTGCCTGCCTTTGCCTCCCAAAGTCCTGGGATTAGAGGCATGAGCCACTGTGCCCAGCCAGAATTTTTTTTATTTTACTTTTATTTTTTTTTATTTAAAGACAGGGTTTCACCATATTGGTCAGGCTGGTCTCCAACTTCTGACCTCAGGTGATCCGCCCACCTCAGCCTCCCAAAGTGCTGGGATTACAGGCGTGAGCCACCCAGAATTTGTTTTCTTCTTGTGGTTTAGAATTTAGGTTTTCAGACTCATTTAGAATGGGAGGTTTTTCTTTTCCTCTGCACTTTCCTTCTACAGTCTTGATTTTAAAATTGCTGGCACATGATCTCCTCCAGAGGCCTCAGGCTAGAACCCGGTCTGGTGTCCGTTGTTCCTTAGATCCAGTCCGAGAGGATATTCACGATATTCAAGGTGATATTGGATCAGGTTCAGGTCAAGAGGTGATATATACATCCTTTTACATCCCTTGATGTTCATTTTCTCATAAATCATTCCCCCGGACAAAAGCATCTCTGAGCTTGAAAAGAGGAGCTCCAACCTTAGTCACAATTTCCAACAGAAGGACTCTAGTCCCTGCCTGTTGTTGGGCACTTTGTCCCTGATATGTCAGAGAAGCTGAACTCCTGACTTTCTCTACACACTTCCAGATCCAGTGTGTATTCCACAGCTTCAGCCCCATCCACTGCAAGGTTTTGAGCAGAAGATTAGCATGATATGATGCACATTTAAATATAATTATTCTGGTTATTGCGTTGGAAATAATCCGTGGGGGATCAGTGGTGGGATTGGGTGGAGTACAGGCAATGGTGGAAGCAAAGAAGAGATGACTGAGGAGGCTACAGTAATGACCTAAGTCGGAGACGGGGGTGGCCCAGACCAATGCGAGGACAAGCAAAGAACCAAGGATGATTTCTAGAGTCCCACTGTGAGCAGCTGGGTGGATGATAGTGCCATTCACTGAAATAGGAAAATAAGCTGAGTCTTTTCTTACTAAGGGAAGTGGTTGCCAAGGCCCAGGTGATTATGGGTTATTGCAGGCACCCTGAATCTGGTCTCTAACCTTAAGTCTAGAGGTCTGTTGGAACAAAGGATCAGAGCTCCCTAAAGGGATAGGCTCCGCTAAAACTGGAATGGAGCCCAGTGCACTGGCATGCACTTGTAGTCCTAGCTACTCAGGACACTGAGGCAGGAGGATTGTTTGAGCCCAGGAGTTGGTGACCAGCCTGTAAAACATAGCAACAACCCCTGTTTCAAAACCAACCAACCAAACACCCCTTTGCAAACTCTTCCTCCAAAAAACAAGTGAACAAACAAACAAAAACAAAAGAAGAAAATCCTAAACAAATAAATAAGTAAATAAAGTTGGGACGGGTCTCCCTGAGCTGGGGGTGATAAGGAAACCCTTTGGTATTGACAGTCCATGACTTCCTTAGCCCCAGCTTAAGCCTCTGTTTCTATATATTCATTGTCATCTACTTGTCTGAATCAGCCTGTGTCCAGTCCTTCTGAGACGGGGCTAACCCCTTACTGTGTGATACCTCTGTTTTAGCCTTGGAAAGCATACTGTCCGTGAGAAATCAAAGGATAATTCAGATTCATAACCAAAGTGTCATTTAGGACATCTCTCTTCATAGAAAGTGAAATCAAATGTTGAGGCAATTATGAAAATTATTCAGGCAAAGACATTTTCTTTCTGCCTTATATGGATGTTTCATGACAAATTTTTGGGCCTGTCATTAACTAGCTCATTACTTTAATTAACCACTTCATTATGTAAGTATAGACACAGCTTTAAAATTATTTATACTCTTTCTTCCTGTGTGTAAATAATTGTGAAGTAAAAATATTAATTTATGAATGTAATTGTGTGGGTGATCACCCCGAATTTACTCAGAACTAGCAATTAGTACATGCAAATCAGCTAAGACAAAAGCCTCTCTGATTCTGTTCAGAATACAGGAAGAGTTAATTTGCAAAAATGCCTGCTCCTGGCCCATCTGATTCTCAAAAGTCACGTTCTTGTCTCTGAGAATCAGAAACTGACCATATTTGTTGTGAGCTGTTTGATCACTCTTAATGCCCTTGCAAACATAGGAAATAAAATGCTAACAAATCATCATCTATTACCTAATTATATTTATCTAGACAGATAAAGTTGGGGGTGGAAGAGAGGATTATATTTTTTTAAGAAAGGCATTTCTCTTTCGGCAAACGAAGATGAAATTTAAAGCTTAATTATGCCTCATAGGCCACACAGAGTCTTTTCTGTTCATCATACCCAGGTCCTGAGATTTTTTTTTTCCCAAAGAGGTGTAAATGTGTGTTGACTTCCAATTAAATCAGTACCCTATCCAGTGGGAGTAGTGCTAATGGGATTTAAATGTTTTTGAGGTTTCACGGGAGCCCACAGTAGGAAAAATTCTGACGTCGATGGAATGTCACTCCTTCAGCAATACAAATAGCAACTAATACAGAATAGTTCAGCTGCCTTGGACATCGTGAATTGCGGAAGCAACTAGAATTATTCCTCTTCATTAAAAATCATGTTGTCTTTGAATCGCAGCTGTTATCTTATCATTGGACAATGCGTGGGCATTTATGTCTATATTATCTATTTCAAAACATACTGTTCTGAAGTTTTATCAGATGCATTCACAGGTCCCTCTAAACAGAGCTACAACTCCTGGCTACTGTGATTATATATATTCTTAACTCTGCGTGCCTTGGAGAAGGGTTAAGAAGGTGCAAGCTCCCTCAGGTGAGGACTACCTTGAAAAGGCACCTCCTGGAGTGGTTATAGAAGATAAAGATAGGTGTGGAATCCACTTTTCATTTACTCATGGGTTCAAGGTTTCAATTTTTACTCCTCCACTTGGTGTAACACCTAAACATCTCTACCAGAAACAGAGATGCTAATGTTTGGAGAAAAAGCAAGTAGGCTTGTATCACTACTCACAGCAGTGGCAGAGAGGCTGATAAATAGTGCCACCCATATGCTACGTATTTCACAACATTGTTTCTTTCCTTTTCCTTTTTTCTTTTCTTTTTCCTTTCCTTTTCTTTTCTTGTGGAGACACAGTCTTACTCTGTCGCCCAGGCGGGAGTGCAGTGGTGTGATCTCAGCTCACTGCAGCCTCTACCTTCTTGGTTCAAGTGATTCTCCCACCTCAGCCTCCCAAGTAGCTGGGACTACCAGTGCACACCACCACACCTGGCTGATTTTTGTATTTTTAGTAAAGAAGTGGTTTCACCATGTTGGTCAGATTGGTCTCGAATGCCTGACCTTAAGTGATCTGCCCACCATGCCTCCCAAAGTGCTGAGATTACAGGTGTGAGCCACTGCACCCGGCCAGTTCTTTGTTGATTTTTTTTTTTTTTTTTAAAGATGAGATTTCACCATGATGGCCAGGCTGGTCTTGAACTCCTACCTCAGGTGATCCACCCACCTTGGCCTCCCAAAGTGCTGGGATTACAGGCATGAGCCACTGCGCCCGGCCCTTTATTCATTTTTAAATAAAAATATCAGTTAAATCTTGCTTTCTATAATTGTGTGTGTGTGTATATATATATATATATGTATGTGTGTGTGTGTGTGTGTGTATCCATATATGTTGTCGAGGTTGCCAAGGCTGGACAGTGGTGTACCCATGGCTCTCTGTAGCCTCCACCACCTGGGCTTAAGCCATCCTCCTGTCTCAGCCTTCTAAGTAGCTGGGACTATAGGCACTGCCATGCCTGGATAATTTTTTGATTTTTTTAAATAGAGATTCGGTCTTGCTATGTTTCCCAGGCTGGTCCCAAACTCCTGAGCTCAAGCTATCCTCCTGCCTTGTGTTTACTTCTGTTTTTACTTAAAGCAAACACATTATACCCCATAAACACATTCCAGCCTGGGTCTGGAAATCTGCCTTTATTTTTCACCTAGATCTTTCATCTTGTAACTATAGGGTGTCTGCTTTGTTAAAAGGTTAATCCTTCAACCCACAGTAAAATAGCTCTTGAACTGATTTCCTTCCATTCTTACTGTCTGTGCCATAGGTTACACTCTTATCATGTCTTCCTGTGCCCCACGCCTAGTATCCCAACTGCCTTTCCTCTCTGATCTCTTCTCCCTTCCAATTCAGCTTTCACATGGCTGCCACAGACAAGGAATAGAATGTCAGTATTTTTCAAGTACAACAAAATACTTGTTTATTGACCATGTCGCCTTGCCTTAGAATATAAGAGACTTCGTTTTGTGTTCTGTGTATCCCTAACACTCAGAATAGTGCTTTCCACATAGTAGGTGCTGAGTAATGAATGGATGCCTTTGTGTGGAGTGACTGTTCCCTTTCCATCATTGATTGAAATCTTACTTTTCAAATCACAGCTAAACCTCCCTTAGTCATTTCACTCTCAGAGCACTTTTTTTTTCTGAGACAGAGTTTTCCTCCTGTTGCCTAGACTGCAGTGCAATGGTGCCATCTCAGTGCACTGTAACCTCTGCCTCTCAGGTTTCAGTGATTCTCCTGCCCCAGTCTCCTGAGTAGCTGTGATTACAGGCATTTGCCACCACTCTTGGCTAATTTTGTATTTTTAGCAGAGACAGGGTTTCTCCACGCTGGTCACACTGGTCTCACACTCCCGACCTTAGGTAATCCAACTGCCTCGGCCTCCCAAAGTGCTGGGATTAAAGGCATGAGCCACTGTGCCCGGCCTCTCTGAGCATTTTTATTCATATCATAGCACTCATCAAATTTTGCTTTGTATTAAATTATTTCCCTACAAATCTGTTACCCCACTAGATTGTAACTACCTCAAATGCAGACTCTGTTCTGCCCACCTGTTTCCCCTACAATGTATAACACCTGAATAATCAGCTAGCATCAAGATTGTGAATAGTCTTTCTTCAGCAGGTGACTATGATCATCCTAAATGGTCAATTCCAGAGAACTCACTACTTTAAAATAGGGGCGTTTTCAATCAATATGCACACTGAGCATACACATCACAGTTAGAATCTATGGGGGATACCTATAAGGTATGCTGTTGGTCCTTAAGTGGCTTACTGTTTAATTGGAAATGTAAAATGATTCCGCTTACCACAGCGCCAGGACCACCTGGATGCTTATCAAAAATTTCTGTACTCTACCCAAGACCTCCTGAAGGAGAATTCATAGGGAAGAGTGCTGAGAATCTGCATCATTAGGAAGCTCCCCAGATAACTCTTATTCTCAGTAAACTTTCATAAAGCCCTGGCTGGGCGCGGTGGCTCATGCCTGTAATACCAGCACTTTGTGGGGCTCAAGTTGGCCTGGCCGACATGGTGAAACCTCATCTCCACTAAAAATACAAAAATTAACTGGGTGAGGTGATGCATGCCTGTAATTCCAGCTACTAAGAAGGCTGAGGCACGAAAGTTGCTTGAACCCAGGAGGTGGAGGTTGCAGTGAGTCGTGATTGTGCCATTGCATACCAGCCTGGGCAACAAAGCAAGACTTTATCTCAATAAATAAATAAATAAATAAACAAAGCCCCAGTCAACTTATTCCTCCTTCCACCTCCAAGATGGTGCATTTGATCTCTAATTATAGACCCAGCCAACTCCCAGTTCCAAGAACTAATACTAAGTTCTTCCAGACCAATATCCAATGGCTTAGTATCAAATCACCTGCCCAATAAACCTGGTATCATTCATTCATTCATTCATCAAAATTAATTGAGAACTTGCTGGATTTTTTTTTTTTTTTTTTGTATACCCTTGAGTCCTGTGTTTTATTTATAGATTTCTACCTTGGTCCTGATTCCCAAATCCTCATCTGTTAATCTTCCTATTAGAGAAGTTTTCTTTTAGAGTAAAGTCTCATCTTACCCTTGGTCTTCCTTCCTGCAGAGAACAGAGCTCTTTTCTGAGCTTCAGGCCAGTTTCTGCAGCCTAGCTGTTGGTGAAGGATGCTCCCAGATGCTGAACACTTACCCCTCTGGCTTCTGGCTCTCACCTGGTCCACTGAATGCCAGCCTTCATGCCTACCTATCTGTCCTGGCTCATTTTAAGTAAATGGATGCCACTTTTATATGGCTAGCAAGGTTCAAAAGCTAAATTATAAGAATAGGTAGCTTTTCCAATTATAAAGTGTGTACAAATGCTAATTATCATCATGAAAGTATAGGGTCCCAGGCATAAATGTGGGATGCTATCTGCATAGAGGTGCTGGAACCCGGCTATGTGTTCAGCCCACTGAAAACACAGGCGACCATTAACAAACATCCTCCTTATAGTTCCAGAGTTAAATGGAAACAAGGCCTCACAAATGCACTATACTCAGAAGCACGTGAATCACAACCAACATCCCTGCTTAATGTTTACTTGAAGCTATACAAAAAGCCTCTCTCTCTCTCTCTCTGTATAAAAGCAAAATAAAGAAAAAGCAAGACTCTGAGCAGAAAGCACAAACTAGAGAGGACACTGTTGGCTGCCTACCTAACAGCCAATCTATCGCCCCATATTTCTTTCTTGTTGGAAGAGCTGATTTTCATGTGAGAGGCTAAAATGTCAGAAAGACACCTGCCAGCACTTGTCCTGGCAGCTAAGGCATTGGCCTGTGACCCAGTAAGTCTTTGCCAATGGACCTTAGGGGTAAGTCTGATGGTGAGGTACTCTGAAAAGCTTTCCTCTTTAGTGAAAAGAGAAACATAATAGGAAACATTGTCCTTTCTGCCTTTGGGCATGGTTGTGTGATAGCTTGATGTCTGGAGCCGCAGCAGCAACCTTGCTACAATGAGGGGACAAGCCTGAGGATGACAGGCAGCACACAAAAGATCACTGAGCACTAAGAAAGAGTCTCGGTCATTGAGTTCATTGTTGAGCTACTGAATTAACCTTCCCTGTACCCTCCCTGTAGCTGCTACCTATAAACCTCTTTTTTTTTTTTTTTTTTTTTTTTAAAGTTTTTGAGCCAGAGTCTTGCTCTGTCACCCAGGCTGGACTGTAGTGGTGAAATCTTGGTTCACTGCAAACTCTACCTCCTGAGTTCAAGTGATTCTCCTGCCTCAGCCTCCCGAGTAGCCAGGACCACAGGCATGTGTCATCATGACTGGCTAATTTTTTTGTATTTTTAGTAGAGACAGGGTTTCACTGTGTTAGCCAGTATGGTCTCGATCTTCTGACTGCATGATCTGCCTGCCTTGGCCTCCCAAAGTGCTGGGATTAAGGCGTGAGCCACCGTGCCTAGCCTAAACCTCTTTTTAAGTAAGATAGTAAACATTCTTTTGTTTAAGTCATTTTTAGTTGGGTTTCTATATTTGAAGCTGAAATAAATCTACATTTAAACAATTTTTCAACTCAACTGTCTTGATTTGTTATGGTCCTGGGTTTTTTTTTTTTTATGGAGTTTCACTCTTGTTGCCCAGGCTGGAGTGCAATGGCGTGATCTTGGCTCACTGCAGCCTCCGCCTCCTGGGTTCAAGCAATTCACCTGCCTCAGCCTCCTGAGCAGCTGGGATTACAGGCATGCACCACCACACCCAGCTAAATTTTATATATTTAGCAGGCAAGGTTTTGCCATGTTAAGGATGGTCTCAAACTCCCGACCTCAGGTGAGCTGCCCGCCTCTGCCTCCCAAAGTGCTGGGATTACAAGCTTGAGCCACCACGCTGGGCCGGCCCGGGGTATTTGTAAGACCAATGTCATTTGCTTGGCATCTTTTTTTTCTGATTGAGACTTTGGCTTGAGGACTAGCTATAGTGTCACTGAGGTGTTACTGATTTATTAACCTATATATATATATCGTAAAACTTAATTTTTTTTTGAGACTGAGTCTGTTGCCCAGGCTGGAGTACAGTGGCACAATCTTGGATCACTGCAACCTCCACCTCCAGGTTTCAAGTGATTCTTCTGCCTCAGCTTCCCAGGTAGCTGGGATCACAGGCGTGTGCCACCATGGCCAGTTAATATTTTTATATTTTTAGTAGAGACAGAGTTTGACTACGTTGGCCAGGCTGGTCTCGAACTCCTGACCTCAGGTGATCTGCCCACCTTGGCCTTCCAAAGTGCTGGGATTACAGGCATAAGCCACTGTGCCTGGCCATAAAAATTTTTTATAAGCCACGCTCAATCAATATACCACACAAGGTAGAATATTGATTCTCTTTTATATATCTGATAAGTAAGGCAGAATGTGCCATGAAAGTATTAGAATTCTGTATCTCTGACTCAATTCTGATCCCATGATATAACATTCTGACTTATATAGTCAAAAATACCTATTATGGCTGGATGAGGTGTATCACGCCTGTAATCCCAGCACTTTGAAAGGCTGAGCTGGGTGGATCACTTGAGGTCAGGAGTTTGAGACCAGCCTGGACAACATAGTGAAACCCCATCTCTACTAAAAACACAAAAATTAGCCAGGTGTGGTGGTGTGCACCTGTAGTCCCAGCTACTCAGGAGGCTGAGGCATGAGAATTGCTTGAACTCAGGAGGCGGAGGTTGCAGTGAGCTGAGATCGTGCCACTGCACTCCAGTCTGGGTGACAGTGAGATTCAATCTCAAAAACAAAACAAATAAACAAAAAACCCCCCAAATACACAAAAATATCCACCAAAATATAGTGACATGATTAAAGAAAATCCTCTTCACTCAAAGAATGCTGGGCATGTCTGTTTCAGTTAATTGGAGGTATGGGTATACATCCAGGTTTGAAAAATTGCAGACTCACTATTCTTTTTTTTAATTTTTTTAGCTAAACTAACCCAGGAATGTTTTTTAAAGTTTGCATGCAAAAAGTTGCACTTAATTTATGTTTCCAATGCTGTGTTCTACATATTAGATGTACAATGACCATAATTGCAAATTTGCTTGTCCAAATCTGATGAAGAATCTCATTTTTTACGTACAACTTGCAAACATCATTTTCCAGGGCTTTATGGGGAGACCCCAGGCCAGTACACACATGCTTTGTTTTTGCAGATGATAAGAATGTTGAAAACATTTCATTTCATGAATATAATTTGACTTGAATCTCAAACTCTTTTAGCAAGAGTTTTCTAGACAAGAGATACTATTTCAGTCTTGAGAATATTACTATTTGTCTTGTTAGTATTTGTAATTATTCTCTGAAATGAAGTTTATAATCATAACACGATCTGAAATGAATTTTAAAAAGCAATAAAAAGATGCTGAAACCCACAATAGCAAAAGGCAATTATTTTATCATTTGTATATTTAGATAAATAGTAATTAGAAGAGCTAATATATTTTAAAGGTTCTATTATAAAATTAGAAAGGAAGTGATTCAATTACAGCAGATTTTTTTAAAAAAGGAATATGATCAATGAGTAGCAGGTAATCTAATAAGCAGAAAAAATAAATAGAATTTCCCAAATATGACTATTTCCCACATTTTAGAAATGGAAGGCATTCTTACAGTGACTTAGAGGTATATTATATATGGCAGATGTTAATTGAATTATAGATGAAACAATTAAGTTTTATAATATAATCTTATTTTGAGCCTGGAAATTACTACAGTGAATGAACATACATCAAAAAACAAAAATTTTGGCTGAGCATGGTGGCTCACACCTGCAATCCCAGCACTTTCGGAGGCCAAAGTGGGTGGATCACCTGAGGTCAGGAGTTCAAGATCAGCCTGGCCAACATGGTGAAATGCCTCCTCTACTACAAATACAAAGTGAGCCAGGCGTGGTGGCGTGTGCCTGTAACCCTAGCTACTCTGGAGGCTGAGGCAGGAGAATTGCCTAGAACCTGGGAGACGGAGGTTGCAGTGAGCCAAGATAGCACCAGCCTGGGCAACAGAGAGAGACTCTGTCTCCAAAAAAAAAAAAAAAAAATTTGTTTTTTGCATTGCAAAGAGAACACATACCTAATTTTTAACAACTAGAAAGTACAGATGAACAAAAATATAGATATAAACATAAATGTAAATGAACACAGTCCCAGCCTCACTTGGAGATAATTGTATTTTGATGTATATTCTCTGACTTTTTTTCTACATATTAAATATATTGTGATATACTAATTCTACAAAGTGGGATTATAGTTTACATAAAACAGCATTTAGATCCTGATATTTTATTTTGAAATAATTTCAAATTTACAGAACCTTTGTTAGTACCAAAAAGTACCTAACACCATCATCCAAAGTCCCCTCCCCAAATACTTTGTCTGCTTCTATGTAGCCAATCTCCCAATTCTTTAAAGATTTAAAAAGTATTTTTAAAAAGTCTATAGTTGAGAATTTCACTAATTCAGAACATCTTCTCCATTACATTCCATAGTATATTTTTCTTGTCAAAATACTTAGTATATTTTTATTATTAGAAAAGATTTGTGTAGGCAGAACAACTGTAAATCAATATATTATAATTCGATTTTTCCAAATTCTAGGACAGTCTAGTCACTTTTTATTTTTAAGAGATCATAGGCTTACTATAAATACATACTTTGCCTGGACGCAGTAATTGGCCTACTTAAGGCATATTATGCTTAAGTATACAGACAGCAGACTGCTTTAGGACTTGTGAAGTGGTGTGCTGAATGAGGCAGTCACTGGTTTTACTGGACTGGGTATCCACTACCCCTGAGACACCATGCTAGGCTCTGAAGATACCAAGATACGTGAGTGTCACTCTGCTTTCAAAGAAGTGGAAAGCAGGAAGGTAAACAAGGTAATAAAACAAACATCTCCTTTCCCTAAATTAAGAAAATGATAGTTCAGTTTATGTGTTTCATCCGCAAGCAAGCTCTAAGTCTTAGTTCCTTAGAAATGTAGTTTGGAGTTCAGTGCTCTCGAGTCTGATACAGGAAATAACAGGCCAGGGAAATGACACAGGTTCACAAGTTCCACTTGCTACAGCAGGTCTTTTTTTGTTTTGTTTTTTCGAGACAGGGTCTCACTCTGTCACTCAGGCTGGAGTGCAGTGGTGCAAACATACTGCAACCTTGACCTCTTAGGCTCATCTGATCCTCCCATCTCAGCCTCCCAAGTAGCTAGGACCAAGGGTGCATGCCACCACACTTCGCTATCTAAATTTTTTTTTGTAGAGATGTACTCTCGCTATGTTGCCCAGGCTAATTTCAAACTCCTGCCTGGGCTCAAGCAGTCTTCCTGCCTTGACCTCCCAAAGTGCAAAGGTTACGGGTGTGAGCCATTGTGCCTATCCCTAAAGCAGATCTTAGGAGGACCATAGTCGTTGGCAAATGGGTTGATTTCTTCATTATATCTACCATAAGGTAGGCATGAAGTCACATTCTTCTAACACTACTTTTTCCTTATTCCCCTTCAAGTTTTCTAAGGCTTTCTAATAAAGACTGGCTCTGAAGGGCTCTTGGAGGCACACTGATTCAGATTCATGAGTCGTGCTGATTCTTGGCCTGGGGATAAGACGATTCAATCCTTTGAAAAAGTTTTCTCATTTCTCCAATGAATAGCACAGCGTCCTGTTTCTGCTGGGCCTCATTTATCATTCCTAAGAAAAATCTCTTGCAGTCAGACAGATTGTCTTTGAGGGACCAGATCCTATTCTCTGTTTTTCACATTCTCTAATACTGAAGGTACCCTCTAATTGCCTTTCTGGAAACTTTTAGAGGACTCAATAAACTCCTTAGAAGGCGGAGTTCTAGATTTTAAGGACTTAGTGAGATGGTGGCAAGTTCTTTTTGATCTGAGTGCCTGAAACTCTGGTTGAGATTCTGAGCTTCTCTTGAATTTCCTGGGAGAGGGTGCTGTGGCTGAGTGCTGGTGTTTGAGAGAGACTTGGGAGAGGGTGGCAGCCCTGTGCCACGCAGTTCCCATCTGTAACTTAGTGATCTCTTAATGCTGCTTCCAATCCTTTTCTGGACTAAGGATACTGCAGAAATGATTCCACATAACAGCCAGTAGTTTTTCATTTCTGTATCTGATTCCCGTGTCACTCTGACTGCAGCAGGGTGGTGCTATGCTATGATCATTTCCCTGAAGAGCGCTGTCAGCCACACTCGGTCTTTAAAGTTCAATCCCAGTGAATCCCTAAGACTGTATCTGGTGTCTCTTTTCTGCACGTGGGCCTCACACAGTGGGGGTTGGGGCACGGGGAGAAGACGATATCTACTTTCATATGATCTGCACAGGACATTAACAGAGGAAAAATGTCCCATCACTGTCAATGGAATGAATATTCTATCAAAACAGCTCTCTCATTCTCCAGTATTGAGATTAAGTTTACCTGCTGAACACGGTAAAATTTATTTCGGTGGCCTATGACTACCATTTATCAGCACCCGACCCCTATCTATATAAAACAATAAGCATGATCTTAAGGCACTCTTAGGGGCTGTCTAAGAGATGTATATTTGCTGACATACAACCTGACTGAAGCCAAACACCATTACCCCTGTGACTGATTAGAGGGCGGCCTTAACCGAACAGTTTTATTTCCCTCCAGCAGCTGAGCTCCCTGACCATGCGAGCTGAGCTGACACGGCATTTCAAGTCCTGTTACCAGCTCAATGGTTCTCTTGTTAAAAAAAAAAGCACCTCTTCATTTAGCCTCTCCATCTTGATCATTGCTGATGGGCTATCAATAATTTCAAGTTGGGTGAGCAGTTGGCTGAAGGTTAAATAAATTCTGCCGGCTGTTGGCATGATCGTACCCGAGCGGAAGGATTCCAATTTGAAGCGATTTTCTTGCAAGTGCTCCTTGGAAATGTTTCCAGAGTCAAAAAAGTTGAGAAATTCAGTTTTGGAGGCCCAAGTGCGCTTCAGATGGAAACACAGACATCATAAGAACCTTGACGTTTTAAAAAATGGGTTTTCCTGTATTTCCGATTTTCCTCAGTATTAATTTAGAACCCAAAGAGCCCATGGTATTAATTATTAGTAGGGGAAATTCTCAATACACTAAAATGCTATTTTGGATATTGGTATTTGCCTTTTAAAAATCAACAAAATTATATTTTCAAGAATTTCAGCCAATCGCAAGAAGAGTAGGAAGGTCTGTTGTAAATTGTAGTCTTAACAAATACGGGTTTCAGTCACTCAATAGTAAGCTTTTAAGCACTTTATTCACGTTCAGGAGATAATTTTCTTTAGAATAAAATTTGCTTTTGGTTTGTCTCCTCCCATTCCAAAAGTAATATATATTGGTTAAAAAATTTGGACAAAATAGAGTTAAGCAAAAAGGAAATGAAAGTCGTCTGTGAGAGTTAACTGTTTTCAATATTTTATTGTATACCTTCTTATTTTCTTCTATGCATATTATTTACAAATTTTTCTCTTATGAAGATGTGATTATACTTAATATAAAATGTTGTGGTTTTATATACACAGTGTTATAGTTTCAATGTGTCCCCTCAAACTCATGTGTTGGAAACCGAATCCCTGATGCAACGGTGTTGGGAAGTACCTTTTGGGAGGTGCTTAGGTCATGAGGTTTCTGCCTTTGTATTAGACTGTTGTTGCATTGTTAAATGTCTGAGCCTAGGTAATTTATAAAGAGAAGAGGTTTAATTGACTCAAAGTTCTGCAGGCTGTGCAGGAAGCATGGCACCAGCATCTGCTTAGCTACTAGGGAGGCCTCAGGGAAATTTAACTCATGGCAGAAGGCGAAAGGGGAGAAGGAACTTCCCATGGCCAGAGCAGAAGCAAGGGAGAGGGGAGGTGCCAGACACTGTTCATATAAATATAAAAAAAATTTATTTCACTTAGTGAAATAAATTTCACTCTTCTCGCCCAGGCTGGAGTTCAATGGTACAATGTCAGCTCACTGTAACTTCTACCTTCTGGGGTTAAGTGATTGTCCCACCTCAGCCTCCCAAGTAGCTGGAATTACAGGCACCTGCCACCACATCCAGCTAATTTTTATATTTTTAGTAGAGACTGGGTTTTGGCATGCAGGTGATGCTAGTGTCGAACTGCTGACCTTAGGTGATCTACCCGCCTCGGCCTCCCAAAGTGCTGAAATTACAGGTGTGAGCCACCATGCCTGGCTGCCAGACACTTTTAAACAACCAGATCTCATGAAAACTCACTCATTATCTGAGGATAGCACCAAACCATGAGGGATCTGTGCCTCTGGTCCAAACACCTCCCACCAGGCCCCATCTCCAAAACTGAAGATTACAATTCAACATGAAATTTACAGGAAACAAATATCCAAACTGTATCAGCTTTCATGAATGGATGAATGCAGTCATCAAAGGGCTTGATAGAGTTTGTCCCTTTTGCCTTTCCACCTTCTGCCATATGAGGAAACAGTATTCCTCCCCTCTAGAAAAAGCCATTTTCAAGGTGCCATCTTGGAAACAGAGGACGAGTCTCACCAGACAACTGAACCTACTGGAGTCTTGATCTGGGACTTCCCAGCCTTCAGAACAGTGAGGAAATAAAATTTCTGTTTTTTATAAATTTCCCAGTCTCCATTATTCTGTTATAGCATCACCAAAAGCTTTCCCCCCGCTGTGCGTAGACATTTATTATTGCCTTATATTTGCAGCCATTGCCTTCATGAAAGATGACGGTTAAATTTTCTAGAAAATGTGAAGACTGGCCAGGCACGGTGACTCATGCCTGTAATCCCAGCACTCTGGGCAGATCACCTGAGGTCAGCCATTTGAGACCAAACTGGCCAATGTGGCAAAGCCCTGTCTCTACTAAAAACACAAAAATCAGCCAGACGTGGTGGCGGGTGCCTGAAATCCCAGCTATTCAGGAGGCTGAGGCAGAAGAACTGCTTGAACCTAGGAGGCGGAGGTTTATGTGCAGTGAGCCCATCGCACTCCAGCCTGGGTGAGAAAGCAAAACTTTGTCCCAAAAAGAAAAAAATTTTTTTTTTTCAAGAGTATGCAAAGTATTATGTCAGTTCCTATGGCTTTTCTCTGACTTGTAATTAACTTACTATGTTCTGTTGAGGGACTGGGGAAGATAATAATAAAGTAGAAATGGATTTCATTGATTCACAGCATTGCTATTCAAAGTGTGTTCTGTAAGCCAACAGCATTTGTCATTACTTGGAGTTTGCAACATATACAGAAATCTCAGGAGCCACCCACACCTACTGAATTGAGATGTGCATTTTAATAAGAGCCTCTGGTTATTTGCCTGCACATTAACGTTTGAGATGCACCTGTCATATTAGTCTAATTTCGTGCTGCTGATAAAGACATAGCCAAGACTGGGCAATTTACAAAAGTAAGAGGTTTATTGGGCTTACAGATCCACATGGCTGGCGAGGCTTCATAATCATGGAAGAAGGTGAAAGGCACATCTCACACAGCGGCAAACAAGAGAAGAGAGCTTGTGCAAGCAAATTCCCCTTTCTAAAACCATCAGATCTTGTGAGACTCATTTGCTATCACAAGAGCAGCGCAGGAAAGACATGCCCCCATAATTCAATCACCTCCCACCGGGTTCCTTGAATGACAGGTGGGAATTGTGAGAGTTACAATTCAAGATGAGATTTAGGTGGGGACACAGCCAAACCATTTCACCTGTCTAGAAGAATAAATGTCACTGATACTGTCAAAATGTTGAAGGTCATTTATAACTGAGCATTTATGTGATGTAATCTGACACAAAGACACTATTTTGATTTAAAACAATTCTTTCACAATATAGTACTAGTTTTTAAACTGTAAAATGTGGCTGCTGTCTACTCCTGTAGCTTGGTTGCTGATGTTGATCTCTCATGAGTTGGCTTAGAATGCACCCAGAATGGATTTAGAAAGGTGGATCAGATGAGTGAACAAAGTCTCTTCAAACTAATAATAAAAAAGCAGTAACAAAAACTTGTAGATGGCTTACTCTGTGTTTTAGAGTAAGTGTTTAGAACACTGTTCTAAGTGTTTTATGTGAGTGAATTTGCTTAATCTCATAAGAATCCATTAGGATAGGTATCGTTACTGCTGTCTCCATTTATAGATAACAAAATTGAGACTTGGAAGGGCTGGATACTTTGCTCAATATTATACACAGAGTGAGTAGCAGAGCTGAGATTTGAACTTAGGCTAACTGGCTCCAGGGTACATTCTCTTACATAGTATGCATACTGCTATACAAAAACACAGCACATTCACATTTTATATAAACTTGAATATGGTAATTTGAAATCACATAATAAAAATGTATAAATTGAATCACTTTTTTTTTTTTTTTGAGATGGAGTCTAGCTCTATCGCCCAGGCTGGAGTGCAGTGGCACAATCTTGGCTCACTGCAACATCCCCATCCAAGGTTCAAGCAATTCTCCTGTTTCAGCCTCCTGAGTAGCTGGGATTACAGGCATGCACCACCATGCCCAGCTAAATATTGTATTTTAAGTAGAGATGGGGTTTCATGTTGGCCAGGCTGGTCTCAAACTCCTGACCTCAGGTGATCCACCCGCTTTGGCCTCCCAAAGTGCTGGGATTACAGGTGTGAACCACCATGCCTGGCCTTGGTTCACTCTTTATGCACAAAATTTAAAATAATACAAATGTTGCCAAATGAAAAAAAGTAAAAAATGTTATTTTGAAACCACCTGGTTGAGTGAACTGTAAACTGTGTCATGCTATTGCCACATGGTGGCGCCACTTCAACTAGGAAACAACTACCCTTTATCAGCAATATGGGAAAACCATAGTCTTTAATTGTGTTTGAGCATAACTTTTAAATACAATGCAAGCCCTAAGCAGTTGAATTCTTACCTACTGTAGCCTCAATCAGACTGTCTGATTTCACTTCAGATGATAAATTTTAGCTTCTTATGTTATCTTCATGGTGACTTTGAGTGACATATTAATTTCAAAGTTTACCTTTCAAAAAGGCAAGGAATTTGGGAGGAAAGGACTAGGACATTTGGTAACTGAGCAGTAACCGAATACTTTTTGCTTCTACCAACACATCTCAACCAGAGTTTACCTGTGAAATACACAGATAAAAACCAGGGCACACCTGGCGCCCCCTTTTCAGGGAATGTTGCAAATTGTTTCAAATTGGACGGTGGACTGTCCAGCTACTTTCTGTCGATGTAAGACCTACATTGTTTATTTTATTAATATCTTATCTCACTCTAAATCTACTATACACATTTTATTACAAATTAAAGAGGATTCTAATTAATTTTGCTGTGATGTATATGTGCATAATATATTTAACACATCCTTCAAAATATTAGAAATATTGTGGGATGTTGTTAAACCAGGGTTGGATATTACTAAAAAAATCCCAGCAGACCCTTAGTGAATGTTTTTCCACTTGGAAAGTTTATGGCTATAAAGCTAAGAGTCCTACTTGCTAGAGCATGAGATTAACTGAAAAAAAAAAAAAAAACTCATCCAAAGCATTGCTTCATCAAGAAATGAAATCTGGACTTTCTATTGCAAAGGGATCAAAAAAACACTGAAGTCATAATTTACTGAACTAATAATCATTTACCTATAAGTTCAAGGCAAAAGTGAATTCCTCATAAGAAAACAAGTTTATCTCATATCATTTAAGAACTGTCAGTTTATTCACAGGCCAGTATTAATATACATGTCAATATACTAGAAATATACACCTAATAAAACTGGAGGTTATAGTAAGTCATTAATTAACACTGGTGGCTTTGGTGAACTGTCTGAATTAATTTTACACACTCATGTCAAAAGTGTTCTATAACAGTATGAAGCATTTCTTTTAAAGGGTGGCTTACAGAATAAAATAACATAAATCGACCAAAAACTATATATAAATATCAAAGCATGTATATTTAAATGTCTTCCCTAAAGCCCTAGGCTCCGTTCTGTTGGCACTATTTTGCACACTGTAAATGGAAGGTGAATGCCCATTAAGGAGAATAAAGAAAAAGTGAGTGCTCCTTATCCTCTTCTTTGACCTCCAGCAGGTCAAACAAGACAGATGATAGGATGGTGCTGAAAAGGCAGCTCCATTACTGAGAGATGACAGAGCGGGGGAAGTTAGGCCAGCAACAGCATTTACTGAGGAGTTACCATGAATTCATATGGGCCCGGGGCCTGGGGCCCGGGAGAGGAAACTTCGCAAGATGATTCTGAGCATAAACACTAAGGCCAAACTGCTGGGGATTTTATCCTGCCCCCACCACTGTATGACCTCAGACAAGTTACTTAACCTCTCTGTGTCTCAGTTCCCTTGCCTGTAAAACGGGAGAACCGAGTTCAGAGGGCTGTTGTGAGGATCAACGCGTCTATGTGTGGAAAGCACTGAGAACAGTATTTGGCACAATTTACTTATTTAAAAAAAAATAGGTTTGCCATAGCCTTCTCCAATTCCCTTAATGACAGCAGTGAAGTCTACCTCCTGACTCTACATGTGTGAAGTTATCTTTTAAAACTCTAAGTGAACTCTTGTCAACTTCACTGTATGCAGGATCACGTTCATACTCTTTGGCCAACTACAGAGACCTTTTGCAAAGTCTTCCTTCTGCCTTCCCGGTTCTTGAACCCCAACTCCACAGCCCCCACATTCCAGACACACAAAACGATTTGCGCTTCCCCAAATCTAGCAGTTTCCACACCTCCAAACTTGGCTTACACCAGTCCTTCTTCCTGACACATCCCTTTCTCCTTGTCTAGCTGGTGAACCCCATCTAGGCCTAGTTCAAATGCTGCATCCTCTAAAAGGCCTCCTGAACTGCAATTCTGCCTGTTTCCTGTCCCTTCTCCCCCATCATCACCCCATAATGATGAATAAATCATCATCACATTCGTCCTGTCACAGAAACAAATGTCATTACACTACATGTAGCTCTAGATGACAAATGCCCGGAGGTCATCTGTTTCCCCAAACATCTGGGCAATAACTATTTGTGGAATGCAATTTGTTTATCATGTGTAGTATACAGAATCATCTGTCAATGCAGCCTCATCTTCTACCTTTAACTATTCTCACCCTGGGTTTTGATCTCCTGAGGAGACCTAGGTTTTCTAATAAAGTCTTTATCTGGAATCACTTTCATTTGTTCAGATACCATGGCCAGAGCAGCCCAGGCCACGCCTTCCTGACAATTAGGAGCAGGTGGAAGTGGGACAATTAGAAAGTGATAAGAAGAGATGGCAGGGGCAGCTTTCACGTTCTGTATTTAAATATATTTCTTAAATATAATATTCAAATCCAAAATTCAGTGATTTGTACTTACTGCTTTTCGTTTCCAGGGAAATAAAGGCTGTAATAGGCAGATAGCCCTCTTCAAATAAAAAAAAGTACAAGAGGGGTCCAGAAGGGATAAAGCTGGAATCCAGCCTCAGCTGGACATAACCAATGATTATGTGCACTGTTTTGTGAGATGGACTTTCTCATACAAGTCTTCAAGACGGGAGGTGTTCTTCTCATTGTACACACAAGGAAACCACGACTCCTGGTCGTTATGCAGCAACATACTGCGGAGCAAGGATTAAGACCCTCGTCTCCCTATTGCTAAAGCCCAGGCTCCTTCTACTATCCTAGGGACTGGAAAACTATGATTCGTGGACTGCCTCTTGTTTTTGCAGTTTTACCAGGACACGGTCATGCACATTCATTTACCTATTGTCTATGGCTGGCTTTACGCTATAACAGCAACGCTGAATGGCTACTGTCTTAGTCTGCTTTCACATTGCTATAAAAAACGACCTGAGACTTGGTAATTTATAAAGAAAAGAGGTTCAATTGACTCACAGTTACACCCAGCTGGGGAGGCCTCAGGAAACTTACAAATTATGGTGTAATGCGAAAGGGAAGCAAGGCACCTTCCTCATAAGGCGGCTGGAGGAAGAATGAACGCAGAAGGAACTACCAAACACTTACAAAACCATCAGATCTCATGAAAACTCACTATCAGGAACAGATTGGGGGAATCTGCCCCATGATTCAGTTACCTCCACCTGTTCGCTCCCTTGTCATGTGGAGATGATGGGGATTATAATGCAAAATAAGATTTGGATGGGGACATAAAGCCTAACCATATCATTTGCAAAAGGATGTAAAGCCCAGAAGTCTAAAATGTTTACCATCTAGCCCTTTACAGAGAAAGCTGGCAGATTCTTGATGGAACACTATTTCTAAGAAGCTGTCATTTGTGTATTTTACAAACAATATATGAGATCAAGAAATGAGTGAGGTTTTCTCTTTCCAAAATTGACCTTCCCATCCCAATTTCAACAAACTCTTGCTAAAAATTTCAGAACACTAGAAGGTAAAAAAGAAGGAAATTATAACCACTGAGTATCCTGCTATCCAGAGATAGCTATGGCTCTCTTTCAAATTTTTTTCTTTATTCTTTTTCTTTTGAGATGGGGCCTTGCTGTGTTGCCCAGGCTGGAATGCATTGGCATAATCATGGCTCACTGCAGCCTCAACCTTTTGGGCTCAGAAGATCCTCCCACCTTGGCCTCTCAAGTAGCTAGGACTGTAGGCCTGTACTACCACGCCCACAGTTTTTTATCGTTTTAGTTTTTGTAGAGAGGGGGTTTTCTATGTTGCCGAAGCTGGTTTCGAACTCCTGGCCTCAAGTGATCTTCCTACCTCAGCCTCTTCAAAGTGCTGAGATTATAACTGTGAGCCATCCTGTCTGGCTCAAAACTTTTTTCTTTGTGCTTATATGTACTTATGATTTTTTTTCCCCAAAATGAAATAATATTGCATATGTTGCTTTCTTATTTGATTTTTCACTTAATATATTTTGGACATTTTCCCATGCTAACAACTATATATTTAGATCATTTTAATGACTGTTTATTTGATTTTTAAATTTTCCCATAATTTATTTAGCTGGTGAGTTTTTATTTATTTCCAGAATGGAGAAACTCAACAAATTGCTTACTGCTGGAATAAATTATAACTAGAACACTATCTGAAATTATTCTGAAATGTTTCTTAATCATGGTAAAATTATAGGTTTATTTGTAACTTAATATAGTGTTGGGCTAATCTGAACGCAGATGTGTCTTGAGAAATGTATTTCACCCTGTACCCTAGAAACTATGAGGACTATTTGAATATTTTCCAGGGATCCATGCTAAAGTGAGCATTTTATAACTGAAGCCAGTGCCATTGACATATTGCTGGTTCCATGCCTGGATATTTTACTTCTTTTGTTACATTACAAGGGAGGCAGGCATGCTGTTTGATAACATGGCATAATTAGATTGTTATGCCAAATAATAGCCATGTCTACACTAGCATTTGGCCTGGAATAAAGCACTACGAATTGTGGAACAGGTGAATGCCAGAGACTGTCAGATGCAAACTCTTTATTTTATAAATGGGTAAATGGGTCTCAGAGGGCTGAGTTCTAGAATAGTTCTCTTTTCCCCATTAAGTGTTTTTGGAAAGTTTTAAAACTAGCCGTTTCTCCTTTTTAAATAAATTCTTACTGGGAACACCAATATAAAAGTGGCTAAAAGGAGAGCTTCTGTGGCTGAAGCAGGGTGAAGGGCTGCAGGTAACTGCTTGGCCCTCTCTCTCTCGCAAATGTGGTTCCTTAGGTTCAAAACCATGGATACTATAGCCTGCTGCTTGGCTCCTTTGTGCTCTTCTTCCCTATTCCCCAGCTTGCTATTTTAAGAAGAGTTTTCTATCTGGAAAGCTTTTATTTCGTGGGTTTTTTAAAATGTTTTTTAAAGAGGAGTCTTGCTCTGTCACCCAGGCTGGAGTGCAGTGGCACGATCTCAGTTCACTGCAACCTCCGCCTTTTGGGTTCCAGTGATTCTCCTGCCCCAGCCTACTGAGTAGCCGGCATTACAGGTGCCGGGCACCATGCCCAGCTAATTTTCATATTTTTTGTAGAGACGAGGTTCTGCCATGTCGGCCAGGCTGGTCTTAAACTCCTGACCTCAAGTGATCTGCCTGCCTAAGCCTCCCAGAGTGTTGGGATTACAGGAATGAGCCACTGTGCCCCTGGACAGCTCTTGATGGGGAGTTATTTGATCTCTTATTCATCAACCATCGCTAGCTAGGAATTTGAAGAAAGACATTTGGAGTTAAATGCATAAAAGCCTTTGCTTCATGTAGACCTAGTCTTAAAGGTCAGATAAAAGATGTATTCCAGTGATATTGTTCCAGCTTCAGAGCAGCATTCTGTGAATATTATGTTAATGGTCAAATATATTCAATAAAACATGGATTTTTGCTATTTAATGGCATTTTGCCAGAAGAGTGATCATAGACCAGTAGATCACAAAAAATGTACTATAATTTTAGGGACATTTTTATTCCAGCATTTTATGAAAGGTGAACCTCCCTACTATCTAATTCAGTGGTATAAATAAAAATTATTAAAACCCATCTAGATTATTACTTTATTGATATTTCTCACCTGCACATTCTATAATATACAATGTTTATCTTGGAATGACAGTACCTTGCTGCACAAAAAGAAAATTGAAAACGAGATCTCCTCTAAGAGAAAAGCAAGATCATTATGTAAACAGCAGCCGGGTCTCATTCAGAATATGTCACATAAATATCACACCATCAAACAAGAAATATAAATTATTATACATATGCTGTAATTGAAAATCATATTATACATTAGCGAAGTCATCCATTTATCTAATCACAATCAGTTCCCATAAAATCTCATTTTGAAAAGTTGAGTGCTGAAAATTCAGGGGAGGTGGCTATGAGAATTTTAATCATGGAAATCTAAGTTTGGATTGAGATCTCAGCAAGGTCTGCAAGTCCGTTTTCATGGCTCCTCAGACATGCCTTTCAAATCTTTGAACTTACCTGTATGTGAACTGATCAGCCAGCATCTTATCTGGGGAGAGGAGATGAGATCACCCAGCCCTGGTTCAAAAACAGTCTCCAACACATGATGCCACCTGAATGTTTTCTGGGCTTTCTCATCCCTTTGTGACTAGAAGGTAGTCACTTACATTCATTCATTTATATTTTTAAAATTCAACAAGTATTTACTTAGCACCTTATATATCTAGGCTTTGTGCTATGAACTGAGGACACAAAGGGAGTTGAAACACAGTTTCTGCCTTCAAAGTGTTGCCCGTCTAGTGGGGAATAACAGAAGAACAATTGCACCAATATATGTGCAATTCCAAACTGTGATAGATGAAAATAAGAAAGACAGAGGGTGCTATGAGAGCAGAGAACACACCTAGTGCCACGGTTTAAATGTGTCTCCCAAAGTTCATGTGTTGGAAACCTGATGCATTAGTGTTGGGAGGTGAGAACGTTAAGAAGTGATGAGATCTCATGACTTCTTTTAAGAGGGGATTAGGGCTTGTTATTGTGAGAGTGCGTTTGCTATGAATGTGAGTTTGGCCCTTTCTTGCTCACTTGCACTCTCTTGCCCTTCTGCCTTCCACCATGGGATGATGTAGCAGGAAGGCCCTCAGCAGAGGAAAGTCCCTCAACTTCGGACTTCCCAGCCCCTAGAACTGAAAGAAATAAGTATCCGTTCTTCATTAATTACCCAGTCACAGGTATTTTGTTATGGCAGCATAAAATAAACTAAGACATCTAGTTTGTGGGGAGCGTTACTCAAGAGACAGTATGGGCGGGGAAGGGACAAATACCAAGCAGAGGTATAAAGGCTTAGAGAGAAGGAGCTTGGAGCATAGCAAATGCGGAGATACAGTTGATGTAGTTGGATCCCTGAACAAGAGGCACCGGATGTCGCTGGAAAGCAGATGAGGCGGGGGAGCTGTATAGTCTACAAAGCCAGATAGGCCATGCTAAAGCTTTTGGATTGTATTGTAAATGTAATTTTTAGGTTGGGGGGTAGTGGTAGGGAGATGAGAGCAACGACATACGCAGTCTGATTTGCACTTTAAGGAGATCTCTCAAGCTTCCGATGAAGAGCAGATGGAAGTGGGGTGTCACTGTCACAAGAAGGCCAGTTGAAGGCTGCTGCAGTGCAAGGGAAATACAATGATAGCCTGTGCGAGGATTGGCAGTGAAGGGAATGGAGAGAAGTGCGGGGATTTAAGAGACATGTAAGAATTAAAATTGAGGACTAGAGATGGATGGGGTATTTGGGCTGGTGGTGAGGGAGAGAAAAGTATCAGGGATGCTTCCTAGGCTTGTGGCATGAATGTCTGGACCTATGGCGTTGCAAACAGCTAAGATGGGGAACATGAAGGTGGACCAGCAATCTCGTTGTGCCACTCCACATGTCTTCTTTGCTGGATTTACTGCCATAAACAAATGATAAGTTGTGGCCATAGCTCTTCCCTATAATGATGACAGATGAAGGGGTCAAAGCTACTTTCCAGCACTCTCCGAGAGAACACTATGAATTCCCTTTTTGAATTTATCAATATAAAATGTGCTAATGGATATTAATATTCAGTCATGGCAAGTATGACTTCAGTTGTATTTGAATCTCTTGCTAACTGCCAGGAGGACCTTCACTATCAACCTCAGATTTTCAATGGATAAAATATAAAGTGTTTTTTAAAAATTTCCCCTGTGCAACATCTTGATTATGCATTCTGATGAAAGAGAGTTGATTTTTGAAACATTGTAAGTAATAATAATCCTAATGCATTTCTTTTCCTTTTGTTTTCTTTTTCTCTTTTTTGAGATGGAGTCTCACTCTGTCGCCCAGGCTGGAGTGCAGTGGCATGATCTCAGCTCACTGCAACCTCCACCTCCCAGGTTCAAGTGATTCTACTGCCTCAGCTTCTCTACTAGCTGGGACTATAGGTGTGTGCCTCCATGCCTGGCTAATTTTTGTATCTTCAGAAGAGACAGGGTTGTACCATGTTGGCCAGGCTGGTCTTGAACTCCTGACCTAAAGTTATCCTCCAGCCTTGGTCTCCCAAACTGCTGGGATTACAGGCAGGAGCCACCACGCCCAGCCTCATAAACGCTTTCAGTTTATGGATATCTATGCCTGAAAGAAAACAACCAAGAGAGTAACATAATCAAACAAGGCAATATTCCCAAATAAATACATTCTACAGTTGGTTCATAAATAAACTTCCACACCCAGGACTCAACATTAAAGCTATGCTACATATAAAACTGGAATATATGTTTATATATATATATTTATATATATATATATGTAATTTTTTTTTTTTGTTTGTTTTTTTTTTTTATTTTAGAAAAGGAGAAAGAAAGAAACAGCAAAAGAAAGAAAAAATGAAAGAGAAAGAAAGAGGAAGAGATTTTAGAAAAAGAGAAAAGGAGAAAGAAAGAAACTGCAAAAGAAAGAAAAAAATGAAAGAGAGAAAGAGGAAGAGATTTTAGAAAAAGAGAGAAAAGGAGAAAGAAACAGCAAAAGAAAGAAAAAAAGAATGAAAGAAAGAAAGAGGAAGAGAAAGAGGGAGAGAGAATGGGATTCTTGTTTTATTGCCCAGGCTAGAATACAGTCTAAAAATG
>CAUYQU010029016.1:0-10907 GCA_963574635.1 Cheracebus regulus | reverse complement strand
ACTGAATAAAGAAAATGTGGCACATATACACCATGGAATACTATGCAGTCATAAAAAAGATGAATTCATGTCCTTTGCAGGGACATGGACAAAGCTGAAAACCATCATTCTCAGCAAACTGACACAGGAACAGAAAACCCCGCATGTTCTCACTCATGAGTGGGAGTTGAACAATGAGAACACTTGGTCACAGGAAGGGGAACATCACACACCAGGGACTGTTGGGGGCCGGTGGGGGTGGGGGTAGGGGAAGGACAGCAGGGGATGAGGGGATTGGAGAGAGATACCCATTAGGAGAGTGTCTCCATTAACATTAGGAGAAATACGTAATGCAGATGAAGGGGGGATGGATGCAGCAAACCACCATGGCACATGTATACCTATGTAACAAGCCTGTGTGATCTGCACATGTACCCCAGAACTTAAAGTATAATAATTTAAAAAAGGAAACTAGGAAGAGGATATGTTTAAAAAATAGCAATATAAAGCAGAATATAATTTAAGAATGCAGATTAAATGCTACATTTTCTCTACATACCTTTAAAATGTGCGTCTGTGTCTAACTTTATTTAAACTTTTATTCTGCACTTATTTTTACTTAACTGTAGTGTAAATTCGCTATTTTCTCAAAATAATTAAACCTAATGGAATACTAAAAACTGTTTCTACACAGTAAGAACTCTAACAATAAAAGAAACCAAAAAGAACATGGTAGTATAGTTTCTAAAATCCCTTCTATTACTCATGCAAACATCAAATCCACTTCTGATAAATTTATGCAGATGTAAAAGGTGAGTAGCGCATCAGTAATACTGCCAGTTTCAGACACTTTTCAAACACAAGGTCTCAAATGACACCACTCCCAGGAATGAGGTCAAGGTGACCATTCATTACTTCTGAGATGTGACCAAACTATTTTTAACAGCTTTAACAATAAAAATATAATCAGAAATCTTAGAACAAATATATAGAATGCAATAAAAAATTTATCCCTTGGTGACGGGCCAATGAATGTGTTGATCTCACTTTAATTTTATGCAACAGCCTTGACATCTCCTGACTTTTTCTGGTAATTTACATAAGTTATTCTCTAAATCAAGACAAAATAAATGTCACCTTTTTCTCTAATAGAATCAGTGTTCTATTTCTATAGTGTAGTGATGGTACTCAATGTGTCTTCAATTTAAAGAAAAGGAAAGAGGAATATATGTCATACTGACTTGCTAAATTGTTTAAAATAAATACCACAAACATGTAAAGGCTAAAATAGGATTACTGGGACCTCATCTCCTCTGGACATACAATCATTAGGATTTGATGACTAGGACCGTATTTGGGGTTCTCATATAAACTAGGTTTCTATTATTTCTTTTTATTTCACCAGGTCAAGCAAATATTCTTTAGTTTCAAAAGAAATTTAGAAATATACAGTTCATGACTTTTATTAGCTTCTAAAATTATATCCAGTATTTCAACTGTATCTTTGGATAGGCCTTTAATCAATTTTTAATCACATTTTCCATAAGTACCAGGCACTGTAATCAAAATTTCCTTCTAACTTATTGGACCCGAAAGGAGCATAATCTTTTGGAAATTCCAACACACACTCAGTTGAACACATAGAGATTTCCTCGAAGCCAAATTTTATTTATTTTAGCACTCCTCTTTTCTGATTAGAAAATGAAAATTAAAAATATTTAACCATTGTATGTATCAAAGAAATTGAATGACTGTGCCTCCAAGGGGAAGCTCTACCGGCTGGACAATATTAATGCTAGTGAGGTTCAGTGTAGCCAAAAGGGGAATTGCTGCTTATAAAAGTGATTTTTTTTAATGTTTCATTTTTTTCAGTTCTGCCTTTTAAGATTGAAGACAGTCTGAAAGAGTGTTATAAGAAGGCTAAAAGAAACAAAGGAACACATTGGAGAGAAAAATCAGGGTGAATTACTGTGTTAAAGTATAATCAGAAAATAAATTCTAACAGGAAAGAAAGGAAAAAGCCTTCAGAAGTCTGCCACTGTTTCAAAAGCAGACCAAAAGAAAAGTAACACTAAATTAGGGCTTCTCATCTGATTAGTGTTTTGAACTTACATTACACTTTTACCTACACACGTTTTCTTTCCTGCTACTTCAAAAAGGTAGAAAACTTACTTTCATACCACCTGTCACTGCAGCAGTCGATTACAGGCATGGCATGCCTTCTATTCATGTATCTCAGCAGAGAATCTGCCTTCTCTGTCTTTAAAATGTAGAGTAGTGGATTCAACCTTCCATGGCATGAGGAAAGTCCACTGAGACTACATGGATCCAACAAGATTGTGGATCGTTAACTTCCTGAGCATAACAAACCCTACAGGTCAGAGTTTACGTCATGTACTATATTGTAGACACTGCTCCTTTACTTCATATAACTTCCGATGGTGCAATCAGTGTAAGATATTATTTTAATTACACATTTGATAAGATTAAAAGGCACTCTGGGGGCTTCTCTACAAATAAGATAATTCTGCAAAGTGTTATTGGAGAAATCTCCCTAACTTAATCCACATGAGTGAAACAGCTGCAATTTAACTGCAAAACTCTTACTGAGCCCTTAGTTTTATTTGTGAAATATAAGCCTTCAAACAATAACTGGGGGGTTAGAAATGAAAGATAACAGTTACCAATAGAGTTGGATTTGCACAAATATTTTACATCTTTTTATAGTTTGTCTTCTACGACATGTTTAGTCTAAAACAAAGCAGAAGCCATGAATATAATTTCGGTGGCCTGGGGGCTGGCCACATGAGACTCATATGGCCTCAGAGAGAACACATTGAGTCAGCCTTGCGGTCTAGCTTGAGGAGGTCATATCCATGGAATGGAGCCCCACGTGCATCAAACAGCTAATGGAATTGAGTCATCAGTATCTGTGGGATAAGCCAATTGTTTCCAAACCAAGGAGCTCTTTAGAACAGATTCCCAGACTACACCCTGGATCTAATACACCTACATCTCTGAGAATAGGGCCCATAGATTTGTACTTTTCAAAGGCTTCACAGGTGATTAGGATAATCAGTAAGTTTTGAACCAGAGAACCAAACTAAAATTAATCTACATGGGCATGAGGAGTGGGAATAGGGCCTCCCATCTGCTCACAGACAGACAGACACACACACACACACACACACACGCCTCTGCAAGTCTGATTACTCATTTATTTCTCACCTACATGTTAGCGAGTTTGATTGACTAAATAATCTATTTTCTCTCTAAAGGCTTTTAAATTTTTCTTTTAATCTTAAGGTTGGAAATTTCAGTAGGGTATAGACACATAATTGTACCCTTTTAATCTGAGGACTCAAACCTTCAGCTCAAGGGAAATTCCTCTGTTATCTCCTGTTCATTTCTTCCATTTGCTGTGTTCCTGTTCTTTGTTTTCTGGAACTTCTGTTAAGGGTTTTTAAATTAATATTTTCCCTTGCATTTGATTTTTTTCTACTTTGCCCATCAGATTTTAAATTACTGGAACCACTTTTGTCTTCTCTAGTTACTCATCTTCATAACAGCCTTATCTTTCTCTTCCTTCTCTCCCTCCTTCTTTTCTTTCATTTTTTTAATGGATAATCACCACTTGACTCTCTCTAAAGATCTGTAAAAAGCATCTTTGGTTAAGTTTTCATCTGTTTTTGATTATGTATTTGATAACCTTGGATCAGTGGCTCTGTTAGTTCATTCCTGTCTTCCTATTGGTTTTCCTCAATCCTCTGTGGTGATACAGGTCTGATGTTCCACCAGGTCTCAACTTTGAGTGAAAAGGCTACTTTTAGGTCCTATGTAAATAGTTAAGGTGGGTCTACTGGACAGTGTCTGTAAAGGTTCCTGAGGCATGGACTGGCAGTTAGGCAAAGGGTTCATGCCCTCTCCCCATTGCCAGCTTAGGAAGATGATGAGTTCAGCAGAGAAGCACTTCAAGGTTTAACCTGCTGACAGCGGAGTGTTCCTTTTTTCTTTCTTGCCTTCATGTCCGTGGGCATCTCAAAGTCACTGCACAATCTGATCTTCTTCTTGCTCAGACCCGAAAGAGATTAATTTTGATAATACTTTTTGGACTTATCCTGACATTGAGTTCTATTTGTGCCTGCCATTTAGTGTAGTGGGGTAAATGATAGGACAGAACAGTTGTATTGTTCAGATTTTAGCTCCTATTTAATTACTTTGAAGGCTGTCCATTGACCTCCTTCTCTACAGTAGGTCACTCTGAGTTTGGGGATTCTCAGGATTGTGTCCTTTCTAACTTGCAAAAATTCTCACAATTTTCTACTGGTTGCTGACATTCTTTCTCCCTTGCCAACACTATTCTGAATTTCTTTCTCTCTCTCTCCATATGTGTGTGTGTGTGTGTGTGTGTGTAATCTTTTTTCAGTCACATAAGGAATTTAGGACAGGAGGAGAGCTAGACATGTGTTCAGTTCAATCTCCTCCTACAATACCTTCTTAGATTCCTCCCAGATTAAACCACTGACATATTTAATCACAAAAGACAGTAACACAAACATTAACCACATCACTCCTATGAGTAACAAGTTTTTAAAAAGCCATATAACTCACAGACTAATGACATTTGTTTCTTCATGAAAGCATAAATACATTAATTACTTTTTACTGGGCCATTCTTTTTTATTTTCTTTTTCAGGAAAAGCAGTTTTATCTGACCAGATGTCCTTTTTTATAGAAAAGTATCACTAGACTTGATCAATCAAACCATTTGACTATACATAAAAGCTTCTATCATTTTCAAAATATTTTCAGAGTAACCTAAGGCAAATCTATCATTGTAACCTATTGTGTCATATAAATGTATAATACAAATGATGCTTACAGGAGATTGTAAAATATCTACATTAATCCTCAGTCTCTTTGATGGTTATAAGCTATCTACAGTTGCTAGTTAAACAAAGCAACCATTTCTTGCCAAACCAGAACCTCGAGCAGAGGGTTACAAATTTCTCTTAACCTGCATGCATACTTGCCTTGGAGATTGAATTCTGAAATCATATTATTTGCTGTTTGTAAATGTCATTCAGGCACTGTCTCCCATATGCTCAGAATGAAGAGTGAGGAATCACTCATAAGTCACAAACCAATTCTATGTGTTAACTGCAACATTAATCTTAAATATGCATATAATCTAATTGGAATGCAAGTTCAAAACTAAGGGCTTCAGAATATCCTTACCCTATTTCAATTTACCTCTCAAGGGCAAACTGGGCATAATATATGACCTGTGACATGAATTTGCCTATCACACACTCATACATTCAATCTGGTTGTGAGGTAATCAGACAGTATACTATATAGATAAAAGTATGAAGAGAGAAAAATAAACTTTTATAGTGAAGAGTAAGTTGTCCAGATGCCCTAAAATAACCAACTATATAATTACTGTGGGCCACAGGCAACGAAAGCAAGTTAAATGCATACCTAAAAATCAGGAGATGGGATTACAGCTGTTAATAATGCCAAAAAGTATGATTAGTCTTTTCCTTGATAAGTTATAGACATTTTTAAATCAGTTGTTATAGTAGGACCCTCGAAATTATGAATTAATAACAAACTATCAGTAAAGTAGAAAGGAAAGAACATGAGGAAATCCAGGTACATGCGGATGGATGGAAGACCCTACAGTATATATGCAATGTAGGCCCCTGGCAGAGAGCCAGGAATCAGATAGTATTAAAATGATACACAGGTTATATGCAAATATATATATATATTATGAAGGCTTAAGTTCAAAATATTTTCCAGTGAAGACACAAAGGTCACATCATGTTGAGTTCAGGGAGAGAAACAATTATAGCCTTTCATTTAGTGTGTAGAGATGTATTTTACAAATCTGAAAAGGTATGAGGGTTTCGAGAAGGGAAGTCTGAGGAATAAAGTATCCATGCAGTATGAATTTGCTAGGACTCCCATAAAAAAAGAAACACTGACTGGATAGCTTAAACAGCAGACATTTATTTTCTCATACTTCCAAAGGCTGTAAGTCCAAGCCCAAGATGTCAACAGCATTGGTTTCTTCTGCATGCCGTGAGGGGAGTGTCTGTTTCAGGTATCTCTGCAGACTCCTAGGTGACTGTCTTCTCCCTGTGCCTTCACATCATCTTCTCTTGTGTCAGTGTCCAAATTTCCTCTTCTTATAAGGACATCAATCATATTGGATTAGGCTGGCCCTAATGACCTCATTGTAACTTATCTACCTTTGTAGATACCCTATCTAGAAAGAGAGTCACATTCTAAGGTACTGGGAGTTAAGATTTTAACATATGGATTTTTGAGGGAACATTATTCAGCCCAGATAGAAATGCTATATATTTTTTGCTAAGTTTTTTGTTTTGGGGGGTCTTCTAGTTTGTTTAAAGAGCAACAGTGAATGGAAGAGTAAAGCCTTTGCACCTAGTTCAGAATATGTAAGTTCACCAGAACCCACATAACTGAATTAAATGTCAAGCAAGAGTCCAAAGTAGATGAAGGAAGAAATTCTACATGTTCTTTCCTAGAAAAGCAGTGGCAATTTGAAGGAGACACCTTGGTCCTTACATTTGGCCCTTATTACCTCATAGTAGCAATAATACTGTCCAAAGATAGAGATTCATCAACAAATTAGAGATACACTTTTAATTGCAAAGTAAACAGAAAAATTTAGGATTTTTTACAATGAAATTAGAGTTAATTGTATATGAAACTTCTTTACTTGAAAACATAATAAAGTATTGTTATTATGATGATATGGGATATCAAATCAATGATATTTTTTATCCTCTTCTTTTCAGTTTTCTGATATCTATGTAGGTTAATTTTCATTATTTGAATAAGATTGTTGATTGAAGTATGTGAACTTTTTGTTTTTAGGTTTGCCTCTTCTTCAGTATTATTAAGATGATATGAGTAGGAATATTAAAAACATGAGATTTCCTGGTTTTTTTTTTTTTTTTTTTTAACCCTTACTGAAAAACCAGGCAGACCTGCATGGATATGAGTGAAGACTAGCCTATCACTTCCTGCTGACATCTTCCACTTCAAATTTTTCACCATGAAACATTTACACATTTAAAATAAGAAGCAATATCAAATCCAGTTCAACAGGCTTCTGACTTTAGATTTAAACTCCCCCCTCCAGACATCATCAGCTCCCTGGAAATGCCACCAATGAGTCTAGGTTGAAAGAAGTCAAAAGCATTGATGTTTCTTGGCAAACACATATTCCTCCCTTCTGCCTTTCAATCACAGCTTCAAAACACCATGGGATGATGCTAGGATCTGCTTGATTTATCTTGGGATGTGGCCTGTTTTAGCTCTTGTGCTGGTGACTCACCAAACATATCTCTTTTAATTCTTATATCTATTACTATCAATCAACACTGAGGCTGAAACAACTTTCCCAAATGTCAGAAATAAACAGTGTTTTCCTGTAAGCTTGGAGGGGAAAAAATAGATGAAAGCATCGGATATATAAAACTCTATACTATATATAATTGGCTTAGAAAACTATGCTTTTAAATTTGTCTTTTGAAAGTTGGAGCCTATTCTAAAGTTTTAATTGTCCCTACTCAGATTTGGGGGCCAAAATTTGTTTGTCCTTTTTTCAGTTTTCTAGTATCTACACAGAAGTTGATTTTCATTATTAGGACAAGATTATTGGTTAAGGTGTTTGGGGGTTTGGGGAGTTTTGCCTATGTCGTTGTTCATTTGTTTATTTGGAAGTGTTCCATTTGCCATTCACGGATTTTACTGAACAGCCTTCTATCTCTGCTCTGCATAGTTCATAACTATAGTTACTGAGTCTTCTCTTTAAGTGGGAAGGCATGTAGGGACTTGGCCTCTCTAACACAGAGGCAAAATGTAAACAAACTTAATAAAAGCCTCCTTTTGGTAGAAATTCTAGAGAAACCTTCACATGTGTTCAGAGACATATAAAACTATTTATGGAAGGATAGACTGAAGTAGCAACAGAGAAACTATGATGTCTGTTGCTGGAAGAGAACAAACCATGAGTTATAGAATCAGTGGAATACTATGCAGCGGTTGAAAAAATGAGGTGGATCCATATGTATCTCAGAGACACTTATCAGGTATCTATGTTTGCTTTAGCTATTCAGCCTAGAGACCCATTTCTTGTCCAGAGAGAATTCTCCCTTCATAAGATGAAATACTTGGTGGATTTAACACACATAACTTGCCCATACTTTATGTATGTTCCTGTGTGAACCCAGAAAAATATTTTTTATAACCAGGCCTTTAGGTATGTGATGGAGATACTAGCATTTAGAACATTTAGAAACAAGTATTAGAATAGTGCCTGACACATAGTAAGTGCTCAAATAAATGTTCTCTATTTATACTGTCCATCTACACAGGAACCTACAGCATTAAATGGAATAATTTTGAACTGGGGAATGTGAAACACACCCTTTGTACTACTGCATGCCAGCTCTGAGCTAACACTAATTCCTGGGAACCCAGAATATCTCTGCAGTCCACAAATCAGCTTAAAGGCATAGGGGATTCAGGTTTAAAATGGGATGTTAGCAGATTCATCAGTGGGTCCCTCTGGAATTAATTACATGGTTATCTGCAATTAGACACTCAGAAGCTGAAGAATTGATACCCTTAATCAATCACAGAACACCCCCCCCCCAACACACACCATATAGGCTTCCTAATTCAAAGAGTAAAGAATATGGAAATATGTAATAAATGATATGCACTGAAACATCTCTCCCTACCACAATATTTAACCAAAACCAAAGTGCAACTCTGAGGACTGATCAGTGTTATAGCCAGGGTGAAGACTGGAAATGCAGGGAACATATTCCCAGAACACCCCCACTCCCAACCATGGATGCCTGAAACTGCAAATAGTACTGCATCCGTTCTTTCCTATAAATGGATGACCATTAAATTAAGTTAAATTTATAAATTAGGAATAATAAGAGACTAACAACAACTAATAACAAAACAGGACAATTATAACAATATGCTATAATAAAAGTTATGTGAATGTGGTCTCACTTTCTCCACAACCACTGCCCCCTCCAACCATATCTTATTGTACTGTGTTCACCTGTTGTAGTGGGTGACTGAAACCATGGAAAGCAAAACCACAGATAAAGGAGGACTACTGCATATGCATGGTTACTTCTATTTCATCACCATTTGATTCTCCTTGGTTGATGAAAGAGCTAGACAGATCCTGGAAAGTACAGGGGTTGAACATCAGCTGTGAAGGAATTCTTTGCATAAAAGCACTCCATTACAAAATAAAAGTAGATTTAGCCATGAGGTTTGAACAAGCTTGAAAATCCAAGTAAATCAGAAAAGGAGATTGCTTATCCTTATTCTGGTCTAATTGCAAAACTGCTTCATTGCAGAACTGGATCTTGGCAGCTATTGCCATCAGACTGTGACTACCCAGGCCTATTCCGAAAAACCACCCCTCTCAAGAAATAGAGGCATCATGCATCGCTAGACTGGTACAATTGGACATTTAGTTTTAGAGACTCTTTGTTCTGCATCCAAGATTACCAAGCAACTGCTGATTCCTAAGTTGCTTGACTTTGAGGAAAGAACAGACTAATGATAAAGATTTTATTCCTGAAATCATTGTCATTTTTCCATGGTTTTTAACCATGATGAAGCTTCTCACGGAGGTTTGTCTACAGGGAAAGAGTGTTGATCATGCTGTTGCACGTACTCCCAGGCCACATAGAAGTTATATTTTCCTTTGTTAATCATCATTTTTGTGTTTACCTTAGTCATCAAGCGTTTTGGTGAACATGAGTCAGATTCTCAAGGTCTGGTCACTCCCGAGAAATGTAAATCTTCAGGACTTCAAAAGACAACCAGATGTAGTCAGTCTCTTGCTTAGATGACACGGCATATAGAAGCACATGTCTCTTTGGGGGTCTTTTAGGATATTTTCACTTCCTTCCTCTTCCCTTTGTACATTCATTCTGTGCCCCAAGTTCCCATTTTTATTTCTTCACCCCTATTGCATGGTAATTTGATTCCCAGTTATCCTTCTATTGCTAGGTCTTCACTAGAGATTCCAGAAGAGTTTTCTGGAAACCCATAGTTTTGCTGGCATTGCTATTGTTGCCATTAGCGATCATAGTCATATGATGAACCTGGGCCAGGGCCCAATTTTTCCTTCTCTATCCAACTGTGTCTAGAAACAATTGATACCTGATGTCTACCCAGCTAGAAAACTGGCTTCTTTATGAGTTCCTGGTATATTTTTTTCCCGAGAGATACATATGCTTATTGGTGGCTTTCCCAGGAACGCCCTGCATTTGCCTATTGCCCAAACCAGCTGCCAAAGCCAATACCATTTCCTGAGTCTTACTCAAATACATTAATCTGGATTCAATAAAGCAGTTTTCTGCTGACCTGTCAAAAAATCAGCCCCACAAATGATTAAACTTTTCTCAAGACTTCTTCCAAACAAGTACTGGGCTGTCCAGAGATTTATCTTGGCAAAACTTGAACACAGCAAACCTGGGGCATGCTGGGTAAAAATCCCATCGTTAATCCTCAAAGAAGTGACTGAGTTTACTTGGCATCTGCCTTTGGCCTTTGGTCAAACATGCAAAATTTTTTTCTTTGTGACAAAACAGAACCAAAGGCACTCAGAAGAGAAATGGAGAAATGGAGAGAGAAAAGAGGGAAGGAGAATGGAAACATATAAATAAAAATGTTACTTTTGGCTTATGGATCAGCCTAATGTGTTACATGCAAATCCTAAATGTAGACTGAAATTTATTTTATATTGTATTATTTTTGTAATTGGCTTTCTAAGAGTGAATTTCCCCCAGGGGACCTGTTACATTCTAAGATTTTACAATGGAAAAGCATAGAAGTTTTAAAAA
>CAUYQU010029014.1:0-11277 GCA_963574635.1 Cheracebus regulus | reverse complement strand
TGTTTGTAGTGCTTCTTTCAGAAGATCTTGTAAAACAGGCCTGGTGGTGATGAAATCTCTGAGTGCTTGCTTGTTTGCAAAAAAATATTATTTTTCCTTCATTTATGAAGCTTATTTTGGCAGAATATGAGATTCTGGGTTAAAAATTCTTTTCTTTGAGGATATTGAATATTGACCCCCACTCTCTTCTAGATTGTAGGGTTTCTGCTGAGAAGTCTGCTGTGAATCTGATAGGCTTCCCTTTATAGGTAATCTGACCTTTCTCTCTAGCTGCCCTTAAAATTTTCTCCTTTATTTCAACCCTAGTAAATCTAGCAATTATATGTCTTAGAGTTGAGTATTATCCTGCCTTACTAGGTTAGGAAAGTTTTCATGAATAATATCCTGAAAAATATTTTCCAACTTGGATTCATTCTCTTCATGACATTCAGGTACACCGATCAATCGTAAATTAGGTCTTTTCACATAGTCCCATATTTCCTGGAGACTTTGTTCATTCCTTTTTACTCTTTGTTCTCAAATCTTGTCTTCTCGTTTCATTTCATTAAGTAGGTCTTCGACCTCTGATATCCTTTCTTCTGCTTGATCAATTTGACTGTTAAAACCTGTGCATACTTTGTGAAGTTCTCTTATTGTGTTCTTCAGTTCCAATAATTCCCTTATATTCATTTCTAAATTGTCTATTCTCATTAGGATTTTGTCAAACCTTTTTTCAAGGTTCTTTAGTTTCTTTGCATTGGGCTAGAACATGTTCTTTTAACTCAAAAAAGTTCCTTGTCATCCACCTTCTGAAGCCCTTTTCTGTTATTGGAATGCACTCATTCTCCATCAGGCCTTGTTCCCTTGATGGTGAAGAACTGTGATCCCCTGTAGACAGAGAAGCATTCTGCTTCTGGGTATTCTCAGCTTTTTTACGCTGGTTCCTTCCTGTCATTGTAATTTTATCCACCTGTCATCTCTGTAATTACCTACTTTCAATTTAGGTCTCTGGGTGGATGTCCAACTTGATTCTCAACGTCGAAATCTGAGCAACCCACTTCGCCAGCCAAAACTGCGGTATTAAGATTTGTGGTGCTTTTCTGCTCGGGGATCTCTGATCTGGCTTCCCTCTTGACTCGCCTTCCCAGAGATCCAAACGTCGATCAAAAGGGAAGCTATTCCCGTTTACTCTGCACCGAGAGCCGCCACGCCGAAGCACTGGCAAAACTACCATGCTGGCCACTAGAGTCGCACTGGCGACCTGTGGGGCTCCTCCGCTGGGAATCCTAGTCCGTAAGCAACAAAAATTTTTCTGAAAATGTGGCGTCCTCTCATTCTGTGCGCTTTCTCTGGGAGCTACAATCCTGAGCTGCTAGTAGTCGGCCATCTTGGATCTCTCTCTCCTGTTATTATCCACTTTCTGAAGCCTGTTTCATGCAGGCTTTTTCCATTGCTGGTGAGGAGTTGTGATCCCTTGGAGGAGGAGAGGCGTTCTGGTTTTGGGTGTTTTCATCCCTTTTGCGCTGGTTTCTTCCCATCTTGGTGGATTTCTCTACCTGTGGTCTTTGTAGTTGGTAACTTTTGGATGAGGGCTCTGAGTGGGCATCCTGTTTGTTGGTGATGAAGTTATTTCTTTCTGTTTTTTAGTTTTCCTTCTAACATTCAGGCCCCTCTGCTGTGGGACTGCTGTAGGTCCACTCCATGCCCTGCTTGCTTGGGGATCATCTGCGGCAGCTGCAGAACTCTAAGGGTTGCTGCCAGTTTCTTCTTCTCGTATCTTTGTCCCAGAAGGATACCCGCCAGATGTCAGCCTGAGCTCTCCTTTATGAGGTGTCTCTTTGGATATATGGGGGTTGGGGAGCTGCTTGAGGAGACAGTCTGTCCCTTACAGGAGCTCAAGTGATGAGCTGTGTGCTGCATTGTTCCGTTCAGAGCACTGGGCAGGTATGTTTAAGTCTGCTGCAGTGGAGCTCATATCCACCTTTTTTTTCCCAGGTGCTCTGTCCTGGGAAGGTGGGGCATTATTTATAAGTTCCTGATGTGCTGCTGCCTTTTTTCAGAGATGCCCTGCCCAGCAAGGAGGTAGCCTAGTCACAGTCTGCGAGCAGAGGCATTGCTGAGCTGACGTGGGCTCTGCCCAGCTGCTGTGTGAACTTCCTTACAGTTTTGTTTATAGAGGTATAGTTAGAACTGCCTCAGTAATGGCAGTCTGCCCCAGTAATTGCAGACTGTCTCTGTAATGGCGGACTGCCTTGGTAATAGTGGACTGCCTTAGTAATGGTGGACTGCCTTGGTAATGGCAGACACCCTTCCCCACACAGAGCTTGACTGTCCCTGGTCCATGCTTGCTGTGAAACTCTCAATCCAGAGCATTTCAGATTGCTGGTCTTTTTCGGGTTGAACCTGCTGAGCCAGATAACCTGGCTCCCTGTTTCAGCACCCTTTTTTTCAGTTGAATGGATGACTCTGTCTCCAAGGCATTCCAGGTTCTAGTTGAAATGGCCACCCAGATTTGTGTGAGTGTTTATGTGGAGACCCACTGCGCCAGCTGAAAAGCTGTGCTGGAGACTCGTGGCGTTTTCCATCCTGGAATCTTCTGGTCTGTGGGCAGTAAAAATTCGTTTGGACATGTGGTGATCACTCACCCTCTGCATTCTCGCAGGGAACTGCACTCCAGAGCTGTTCCTATTTAGCCATCTTGGATCTCACACATTTTAAATATTAAATGTAAATGGTATCTTTGATCATTTAAAACCCAGTTTTCATTTTCAAAAAGTTTCAAAACTATATACCCCTTGGTTTAGGATGATGAGTAATGAAAATCAATTTGCATTTCCTTTAGGAAAAAATTGTATATGAATCACTCAGATTTTTAAGGCCCATACCTTTATATTGTATGTGTATAAATAAAAATCTTATAATACTACAAGATTATGTGACCGTGATTAAGCCAGTCACTTTGAGCCAAATTATGCATATTTTATATAATATAGAATGTTTTACATATTAATCAGCTCAGGCTGCCATAACAAAATGCCCAAGTGGGTGACTTAAACAACAGAAAGTTATTTTCTGACAGTGCTGGAAGGTGGAAGTTCCAGATCAAAATCCAGCTGGGTTCAGTTTCTGTTGAGGGCTCTCATCCGGCTTACAGATGGCCTGCATCTGATATGGCCTTTCCTTTGTGCATGCACAGAGAGAGGGAGGTCTTCCTATAGGAACATTAATCCTATCAGATGATCTCTGAACCTTAATTCCATCCTTACTGCAAATACAGCTTTATTGGGAGTTAGGGCTTCAACATAGGAATTTCTGTGGGGTGGGGAAGGAGGAAGACATTCATTTCATAATACATTTAAATAAAGTTCAAGTACCTCTGTTATAATAATTCTGAGCTATGTTAAGGAGCACTGGAGCAAAATCCCAATAAAATGTCTATGGCAATATAGATAATATGTATTCAGGGAACGTCCTTGTAAACGTTAATAAACTGAGTTATCTATAAATCGATTTCTAAAGAAGACAAAGCACTAAACAAATGTAGCTGTTTTATTTATCTCTTTATCCCTATTACATAGCTCATTTTTTTGGTCTATACTAGGTTTAACACACGACTGTAAGTTAGCCTGTAACTTGCAATGTAGAATGCCCAAAGAACAAGAACTCCTTTATATGTTATGATGCCTGTATAATTTTTACATACTGAACCGAAATATCTTCTCTTCATGCTAGTTATATGAGTTGTATTTCTTCATGCCTTCCATTTAAAAATGAAAAAACTTTAAATGAGTACTGGTTTTCTATAATATTTAGGAAAAATGTTTTTTAAAAAATTGTATCTGGTGTTATACTCTCCAGTGTAGAGAATAAACAGCAGAAGCAGGAAGGGATATTATGCTATTCTTGAATGGAAATTGCTGGGTACTAAGATGCTCAAGTTTTAAACATCATTCAACAAAGCTTTACTAGGACCTACTATAAGTTATATACTGTTCTGCTTATCACTGGGGATTCAATGACAGACAAGCTTACTCTGCTGCTACAGTCTTGAAATTCTTAACTTTTGAAAAAGAGGCCCCATGTCTTTACTTTTCACTGACCTCACAGATTACACAGCAGAGACCACTTGTTTATACTCTTTAAATCAATTTTATTGGAGTATAATTTACATAAAATGCACTTGTTTTGAATGTACAATTCAATAAAAAAATTCAATAAGTTTCAACAAATATATATATCCATGTAACCACCTCTCCAAGATATAAAGCATTTCCATCACCCTAAAAAGTTCTGTCCTTCAGTTTTACAATCATTTACTCACCCCTGCGATAGCCACTGATCTACTTTCTGTATTCATTTTTCCTGTTCTAACACTTTATACAAATGGAATTATACCATATACTTCTTTTGTGTATGCCTTTCTTCATTCAGCATAAAGTTTTGAGATTCATCCAAGTCATCGCATCACTTTCTTCCTTTTCACTGCTGAGTAGTTTTTCATTGTGTAAATATACTACATGTTGTAATGAATACTGCTACAATGGAATACATAACAGATGGCCAACAATCACATGAATCAGCATCAGTAGGTATCAGGAAAATGCAAATTAGAACCACAACGCGTTACCATTGTGTACCCACTAAAATGTCTATAGCTCTGTTATCCAGTACAGCAACTATTAAAAATATGTAGCTACTGAATACTTGACATATGACTAGTCCCAATTGAGATGTGTAGTTAACATAAAATATACATCAGATTTTGGAGCTAGAGTACAAAAAAATGGACAATATCTCCACAATTTTTATTCTGATTACATGTTGAAATGGTAATAGTAATATTTTGGATAGATTTGATTAAAATATTAAAATAAATTTCACTCTTCTTTTTAAATGGTGGCTACTAGAAAATTTGAATCTGTGTGTTATGGTTTCCATTGTTTTCCCTCTGGACAGGCCTCCTGGGCTATAATTTGAAGGCTGGTAATGAAATATTGGTAAGATTATGAAGCAACTGGAGCTCTTATACGTTGTTGATGGAAGTGTAAAATGATACATTATTTTGGAAAATAGTTTGGAAATTTTTTATGAAGTTAAACATACCCTTAATATATGACCCAATAATTCCACTAATAGATATGACAAAAGAAATGAAAACATGTGCCCACACAAAGATTTGTACTTGAATTTTTTTTTTAAGATCTCACTGTGTTGCCCAGGCTGGATTTCAATGCCTGATCCTCCTATCTTGGCCTCCCAAAATACTGGGAGTACAGGCGTGAGACACTGTACTCAGCCTTCTACATGAATATTTTTAACAGTTTTATTTATAATTGTCCAACACTGGAGCTAATTTATTTTTCTTTTCAAGTAAAAGTCACACTTCATACTGGGTATTCTTTTCAGAAACCATCTGTCACACTAAGCTGTGTGATATGGTTCACAAAATTCGAGATTAATCCTCGATCTTTTAGGATGGAAATTTGATGTGTTGTGCAATAATATTTATAGCAACAGTATAAACATTAGAAGGAATCACTGTCTATAAAACATGCTAATGAAAGACTAAAAGAAGCGTAAATAATGTAAAAAAAATTTTTTTAACAAAAACTAATCAGTTCATATCTAGAGGCAAAAAATAAATAAAAATAAAAGTAAAAATAGTTGGCATAATATCTTATTTGAAAACATTGAATGTAGTTAAAGTTTTTAAATGATTTCACATTGTTTTAAATGTTTCTGAATGACCTTTGCAGTCAGAAATACATTTAAACTCAATTTTAAAATTATAAAATTATAGTTATATCTTCTGATAAATTCTATCCACTTTCCTTGGGATTAGAGCTTGAATGAGAGGAAAAGCAGAGATGTGTGCCCAGTTGCTCCAATTTTAAGTCTATGAACAATTTTGAGTCTATGAACAATTTTGAGTCTATGAACTGCTTTAAATTTCATTTTTATACATATCATACCAAATAGGACATACTCTTCTCAGGATATAGTCATTTCATTTATGACTTTCTAATCATCCAGAAGGAATGAGGTGAGTCTGAGTAGTTCTGTTCCTCTAATGTTTTTAAAAGGAGATAATGACATTCTTATTGCTCATTTTATATATGTATATCCTTTCTGTAAAATAATCTGTTCTAAGATTTTAAACAAATGAGATTATTTTACACATACCTTTTGTGTCTGGCTTTCTTCACTCAGCATAAAGTTTTGAGATTCATCCAAGTTATTGCATGACTGTAATTATTCCTTACACTAATGATTTTCCTCTAAGCTTAAACAATTGAAGGCATTTGATATGTCTGTACTCTCCTACAGTCGTTATAATTTGTCTAGTTGTTCCCAGATGCAACAAACTATTCCTTTTTTTTTTTTTTCTTTTAGGCAGAGTTTTGCTCTTTGTTGCCCAGGCTAGAGTCCAGTGGCATGATCTTGGCTCACTGGAACCTCCGACTTCTGAGTTCAAGTGATTCTCCTGCCTCAGCCTCCAGAGCAGCTGGCATTACAGGCGCCTGCCACCATGCCCTGCTAATTTTTGTAATTTTAGTAGAGGCAGGGTTTCACCATGTTGGCCAGGCTGGTCTCGAACTCCTGACCTCAGGTGATCCATCGGCCTCAGCCTCACAAAGTGATTACAGACATGAGCCACTGTGCCTGTCCCAAACGATTTCTCTTTAAATTGAATGTATACCAAACAGAAAAAGGGGAATCTTTCCTAAAACTGCTTCTTCCACATGGCTACATCAGATTTATTCTGAAGCCCATTGAGAAAGAAGAAATAAGTTCATTTAATTGCTTTGGCATTTCCCCAGTGCCTTGAGTCCTTGAGACTTGCACATATTTCTATTGGTTGTGTGCTAACACTGCTTGGGACTGAAACACCATACTTCTGATATTGGGCTAAATAAGATTCACTTTGAATAGCGAAAGTTGATTAGAAAACTACCCCATTTCTCATTACCTCAAGAAAACAATTTTTACATAGTCGTGAATGAGCAAATTTCATCCCATCCCAGACTATCCTGAGCGTTTATAGCAGGTAATAAATGTCTCCCCATGGTGAATTCAATGTGAAGTCCAAGGCTTTGTTATCTAGAGAGGAAGTTAAGTGCTAACAACAACAGCATGAAAACACGTGCAGCTATTGTGTAATTCTGATTTGTTTTAGAAAAACTATGAATTTCCTCGTTACAAAGCCAAGTAAGAACAACCCTTTAAAACTGTTGAACCATGAGAGCCATTTTCCTAAAGGGTTTTAAATTTGGGAACAGACTCATGAAATTTATAGCGTTGATGAGATATTCTTTGCCTGCAGTCAAGATGAGAGCTAGATCATTGGTTTCCCAGCATGACACCTATGTGTTCTTGTGTGCACTAGATATCATTAAGCTCATAATAACACAGCCAACATCACATTTAACATTTGAAAGGTTCACTTTTGTCTCGTAGTTTACATCTTTCATTTACACCTACTGCATGCTAAATATCTCACTCTAGAAAATGAGATACACTCTACCTATATTGTTACTGTCGATAAAGTAAAAAATAAAATTACTATTTTCATATCCATGGCTTTCAAGCTGCAAAGAGTCAATAGATAATGACTTCTAGAAACAATAGATAATTGAATCAGATGTTACATGTGTAAGTCTGAATATGAAAACCTTCCTTGACATATAAGGAACAGAAAATGTGAATCTCTGTGATACGTGTCAGTTCCAACTGTTATCATTTTTCATATTATATCTAATTCTAAAGGTAATGCAAGATTACTGTTTCTTTTAAAGATAGATGAGCTCTTTTAGGATATTCAGATTTCAAGGCAATGAGGAAGGCAGCTTATTAAGTAGTACCTGATGATCAGAAACAGATAATAAACACTGCAGGAATCTGTCATTGTATGTTATATGATGAAATAACATGTAAAAAACTGAAGAAAACTATTGCTTTCAAAATATCAAATTTTTTGACATTAGGCAATGAAATTGTGATTAAGGAACCTATTTCTGCAAGCTGTTTCCTTACCTTTATGCAAATGTTTGAAGGTATTTTATCCGTAAGTTTACAATTCCTTTACCATTTATTATCAATAATTTCAAATATATACAAGGCTAGAGAGAAGATTACGATGAATCCTCATGTGCTCAGGACAGAAATGAACAGGTATTAAGCTTTTTGTCATGACTGCCTTATCTGTTCCTTCTTTCCCTCTCTTTCTAGCAAATTATCTTAAAGCAGATCCCAGACTGCCATACTTTTTAACATGCATGTTTTGCTCAATTCTTTTATTATTAAATATATTTAATATATACATATTTTTCCAAGGCAGATGTGTATTTTGTTTTTTAATAATGTAATGCAATCAGTAGATTAATATATAATGGAAGATTGGATGACAGTATATGCTGCCTCATGCACTTCAAACTACGTTTTTAGTGAGATTCAAAAGATTTTTGTTTTGATCATTTTAATGGTGATGATGTAAGAAGCAGAAATTATACAGACTCTTAGTTCACATTGGCATTTTTTGCACCTTAGGCGGAAAAGCAGAACTAATCAGAGCTACAAATCATAAAGGAGAATACATTTCAATCTCCAGAGCATTGTGGAACTGAGATATCTTACTGATTATACTAACAAGGGGCAAAACTAGTACATTCAGCAATGCCTTCAAAAATGTTCCCGTTAGTCAAAATCGAATTAACAAATAGAGCATCTGTTTGGGGCTATGATTCTTTCTCCTAGGGATTGAGTTTTTTGAGACTATATATTTTTGGCAAGTATTGATTTGGGATTTATATATTTTATTTGACCTAACTCTAGAAGTCAGGAAAGTCTTACAGAAAATGTTGTAGTAGGTTTCCTTCATTGTTCCTAGACACATCGCATTTGGGAGTTTCTTACTCCCTCATCCCAGCTCTGGTCTGCATTCCCTGGGGAAGCATTTCTGCTCAAGACCTTTCCTTCACAACTGCATCTTTTCTAGAGCCCTCTAACATCAACCTCTTTTTCCTTCTCCCCTCAAAACCCAGAGTCTCTTACCCACGGATTCCACATCCTTCTTTCAGTTATAACCCAAAACAGCCGAAAAATATGGTGAGGAAATTCTTCACGAGTTTATTAGTCAGGCTAGACTAGGATATGCTGTGAAAACAATCCCTGGCATCTCAGTGGCTTAAGCCAACAAAAAAGGACTTCTCACTCACTTCACTGCCTCGTGAATCAGGTGGCTCTTTCTGGAGAAGAACTGCCTTATGGATTCATACTGCGACTTTGCCGTTTTGAGTGTTCGTGGACAGCAATAGGACAGGACTGGGGTGAGATTGAGAGTGAAGAATCAAGTCAGACTTCATTCCTCAGACGCGGCTGCGTCACTTCCATTCACACATCCAGTCGCAAGAACTGGGTCCCATGGCTCCAACCTAAGGATAAGGGCAGCTGAGAAAGGTAAGGTGGTCGTGGCTGTGTGCCCGACAAGAGGCAACACTGCTAAACACAGAGCGTTGAAGAGATCTCAGTTCCTTTTCTTATTTGTCATTTGAAAACTGTCTTAATATATTTTTACCCTCTACCCAGAAGCACTGTCATATATAGCATGACTCTCTTAAGAGCATAGGTTTATTTTTTTTTTAATTTTTTAATTTTTTTGAGACTAAGTCTTGCTCTGTTGCCCAGGCTGGAGTGCAATGGTATGATCTCAGCTCACTGCAACCTCTGCCTCGCGGGTTCAAGTGATTCTCCCGCCTCAGCCTCCGAGTAGCTGGGACTACAAGCACCTGCCATCATGCCTGGCTAATTTTTGTATTTTTAGTAGAGACAGGGTTTCACCATGTTGGCCAGGCTGGTCTTGAACTCCTGACCTCAGGTGATCTTCCCCACTCGGCCTCCCAAAGTGCTGGGATTACAGGTGTGAGTCACCACACCTGACCTAGAGCACAGGTTTTGAATTAGAACAGCCTGATTTTCTTTTTTATTTATTTGTTTATTTTTTGGGCTTTCCGGCAAAAACCAGAAAGCCTGCTAGACAAATTCTAAAAGAGCTGTAACACTAGACCAGCCTGATTTTCAATCCCAACTTCAAGACTTCTTGTGTTACTCTGTGCAAGTGACTTAACCTATCTGAGCCATAGTTTTCTAGACTGTGAAACAGAGATAATATCCAGGTTTCATGCTTTTCTACTTTTACCGTGGTAAAAACACATAGCATTTACCATCTTTACCATTTTTAAGTGTTCAGTACAGTCATGTTAGCTATATGCACATTATTCTACAACAGATCTCTGTAACTTTTCAGTCTGCAAAACTGAAACTTCGTGGCCACTGCACAAAAGTCTGTTTTCCTCCCACCCCCCAGTTCCTGCCTACCACCATTCTCCTTTCTGTTTCTAAAAATTTGACTACTTTAAATACCTCATATAATGAAATCGTACAATGTTTGCCTTTTGCAAGTGGATTATTTCACTTAGTGTAATGTCTTGAGTAACATGAGTGTGAAAATGTCTATTCAGTTATTTTAGCTACAAACTCAGAAGTGACATTGCTGGATTATACAGTAATTTTATTTTTAATTTTTTGATGAACCTCCATGCTGTTTTTTATAGCGGCTGCATCATTTACATTCCCACCAACAGTGGATAAGGGTTGCAATTTTTCCACATCCTTCTCAACACTTATTGTTTTCTGTTTCTTTGGGTAGTGGCCATCCTAACAGGTATGAGATGATGTCTCATTGTGGTTAGGTTTGAAAATCATATATCTGATTTACATATAATTGTAATATGTAATAATCTAGCATATGTTATCATATATAATATAGTATGTCATAGATATGTTATATATTTCTTCCATTCTGTAGGTTGCCTTTCACTCTGTTGATTGTTTCCTTTGATGTGCAGAAGTTCCTAAGTTTGAAGTAGTCCCAAGTACCTCTTTTTGCTTTCGCTGCCTGTCCTTTTGGTGTCATATCTGGAAAATCATAGGCAGATTGAATGGCATAAAGCTTTTCTCCTATGTTGCTTCTAGGAGTTTTATAGTTTCGGGTCTTGTGTTTGAATCTTTGGTTCATTTTTTATTTATTTAATTTATTTATTTATTTATTTATTTTTGAGGTGGAGCCTCGCTCTTGTTACCCAGGCTGGAGTACAATGTCGCGATCTCGGCTCACCGCAACCTCCGCCTCCTGGGTTCAAGCAATTCTCCTGCCTCAGCCTCCCGAGTAGCTGGGACTACAGGCATGCGCCACCATGCCCAGCTAATTTTTGTATTTTTAGTAGAGACGGGGTTTCACCA
>CAUYQU010029009.1:0-72269 GCA_963574635.1 Cheracebus regulus | reverse complement strand
TTCCAGACACGCAGGCTTCCAGCTCAAGAGGCACCCAGTTTTTTTTTTTTTTGAGAAGGAGTTTCGATCTTGTTACCCAGGCTGGAGTGCAATGGCACCATCTCGGCTCACCGCGACCTCCGCCTCCCGGGTTCAAGCCATTCTCCTGCCTCAGCTTCCCGAGTAGCTGCGGTTACAGGCATGTGCCACCACGCCCAGCTATATTTTTTGTATTTTTTTTTAGTAGAGATGGAGTTTCTCCATTGCTATAAACATACTGGAGACTGGGTAATTTATAAAGAAACGAGGTTTAATTGGTTCGTGGCTCTGCAGGCTGTATAGGAAGCATAGCAGCTTCTGCCTCTGTAGAGGCCTTGGGAAACTTGTCATGTTATAAGGCAAAGCAGGAGCAGGCACGTCTTACATGGCTGGAGCAGGAGGAAGAAGGAGATGGGGAAGGAGCTACACGCTTTTTTTTTTTTTTTGAGACAGTCTCACTCTGTCACCAGGCTGGAGTGCAGTGGTATGGTCTCGGCTCACTGCAACCTCTGCCTCCCGGAGTTAAAGTGATTCTTATGCGTCAGCCTCCCAAGTAGCTGGGATTACAGGCGTGTGCCACCACACCCAGCTAATTTTTGTGTTTTTAGTAGAGACAGGGTTTAACCATGTTGGCCAGGATGGTCTCGATCTCCTGACCTCATGATCTGCCCGCCTCAGCCTTCCAAAGTGCTGAGATTACAGGCATGAGCCACAGCGACTGTCCCCTGCCATTTTTTTGGCTGGGTGGGGGGAGCTACACACTTTTAAACAACCAGATTGCTAGAGAACTCTATCACAAGAACAGCTAAAGGGGGCTGGTGCTAAACCATTAGAAACCATCCCCATGATCCAATCACCTCCCCCCAGGCCACACCTCCAGGATTGGGGATTGCTTTTCAACATGAGATTTGGGTGTGGACACAGATCCAAACTATATCACCTACCTAAAGGTAAGTTTATGGTTTCAGACTACAGCCCATCCTCATACTAATATTGATAGCTTAGTGTGAAACAGCTATCAGTAAAACCAGTTCCTGTATCCATGCCATCCTTTCAAAAATCATGGCAGTATACAATTCTAGGTTTATATATAATGAACTGTGAAAGATCTATCTCAATGCTAAAAATGATCTATCTAGTAAAGACTGTATCGTGCTTAGTGAAGGGGTAGGATGAATATGGGTGTTTGGTTTTTAAGTATTATCTTCTGATTTGCCAAATAGTCGTATCTTTATATATCATGGTCTATGAAGATCCTGTTTCACAGCCTATCGAGTAATGAATTGGAGATATCTATGTGACCACCATTTGTGGGGATGCTGTCTTCATTTTGACTGAACATAGGCAGAGGATTAGGCCTAAATCTGGAGAGGGAGCTGCATGTCCATATTCTTGGAGATGACTGTCTTATAGTTGCTGAGCAGCAGGATTACTAGCTCAGATGCCAGCAAGTAAATGAACAAATACTGTAGGCTGAATATCTACACATTTAATTGCAGAGGAATATTAATTACTTTCATAAAGAAATTAGCACTCCCCCATTTTTCCTGAAACACTCACCCCTCATAGAAACACAGGTTGAGAAAACATCTTGTAATATGAGAGAAAAATAAAAAGTATATATGTATATGTTATTATTATTTTTAGTAGAGATGGGGTTTCTCCACGTTGCCCAAGCTGGTCTTGAACTCCTGACTTCAAGTGATCCGCCCACCTCGACCTCCCAAAGTGCTGGGATTACAGGTGTGAACCACTGTGCCTGGCCAATAAACAGTACAGGTACAATGAGAAATGGTTACTAATCCTGGGCTGTGTTGGAAATGGAAGTAAAAGCAGCTGCTACTGTGTGCTAGCTGCACAGGAAAGCAGTCTAGCATTGCCAGATCATGCAGTTTTTTGTTTGTTTTAGAGACAGGGTCTCACTCTGCACCCAGGCTGGACTGCGGGGACATGATCATAACTCACTGCAGCCTTTGCCTCCTAGGCCCAAGTGATCCTCTTGCCTCAGCCCCCTGAGTAGCTGGGACTACAGACATGTGCCCCATGCCTGAGTAATTTTTTTTGTTTTTTGTAGAGCTGAGATCTCTCTATGTTGTCCAGGTTGGTCCCCAACTCCTAACCTCAAGCAATCCTCCTGCCTTGGCCTCTCAAAGTGCTAGTATCACAGGCATGACCCATCCTGCCTGGCTGGATCTTACAATTTTCAAGAGACACTTAAAAAACCCAGATTATGTTTTTAAAGATTATATACATATTTTGAGACAGAATTTCGCTCTTGTTGCCCAGGCTGGAGTGTAATGGCGCGATCTCGGCTCACCACAACCTCTGCCTCCCAGGTTTAAGCGATTCTCATACCTCAGCCTACCGAGTAGCTGGGATTACAGGCACGTGCCACCAAGCCCAGATCTTTTTTTTTTTTTTTTGTATTTTTAGTAGAGATGGAGTTTCTCCATGTCAGTCAGGCTAGTCTCCAACTCCCAACCTCAGGTGATCCACCTGTCTCAGCCTAAGAGAGATAAAGTGCTGGGATTATAGGCGTGAGTGACCGCTCCCCCCACTCTTTTTTTAAGACAGGGTGTCACTCTGTCTCCTAGGCTGGAGTGCAGTGGCGTGATCACAGCTTATGCAGCCCCTGATTCCTGGGTTCAAGTGATCTTCCCACCTCAGCCTCTCGAGTAGCTGGGACTACAGGTACACACCACCACACCTACTGTTTAAATTTTTTGTAGAGACCAGGTCTCGCTATATTTCCCAGGCAGATCTTGAACTCCTGGGCTCAAGCAAACCTCCCACCTCTGCCTCCCAAAGTACTAGTGGCATGGGCCACTGTGCCCTGCCATAAATATTCTGATGTGTTTCTGTTTTGTTTTTTGAGACGGAGTCTCACTCTGTTGCCCAGGCTGGAATGCAGTGGTGCGATCTCGGCTCACTGCAACCTCCCCCTCCAGGGTTCAAGCGATTCTCCTGCCTTAGCCTCCTGAGTAGCTGGGATTATAAGCCCGCCACCATGCCCAGCTAATTTTTGTATTTTTAGTAGAGATGGGGTTTCACCATGTTGGTCAGGCTGGTCTTGAACTCCTGACTTCATGATCCGCCTGCCTTGGCCTTCCAAAGTGCTAGGATTACAGGCATGAGTCACTGTACCTCGCCAATATTCTGATTTTTAACTCTTGGTTCAATTCAAAAAGGGGCCCTGTGCAGTGACACACTCCTTTAATCCCAGAACTTTGGGAGGTTGAGGCAGAAGGATCATTTGAGCCTGGGAGTTCAAGACCAGCCTGGGCAACATAGCAAGACCCTATCTCTGCAAAAAAATTATTAAGAAAAAAGAAAACATTGTGTATGGAGAAAAGTGTGCAATGTGGATCAAAAATCCACTCAAGGATACCACTTTGCAATTCCTGATACAAATCCTGAGTGGGGTCTATCTCCTAGTGGACTGTTAGGGGTCTGGACCTTGGCTGATTTGCTAGTATCCTCTCGGAGGATTGTCTGCTTAGTAATTTGGGGAGCATAGGTCTGTATGAGGATCCTCAACGACACAGAGGGTCATTTCCCACCTTACTGGCTCCTATTGTTAAGGACTGTGAACTGTGTGAGGGCTTCTTTGTGTTGGGCCAAGACATGGTATGTGAAGGAATCCTGAACTGAGCAGGGACCTCGCATGGTATGATGAGCTGTGCTATGTATCTTGATAGTGATGGTTTGGAAGGGAAAGAAATTCAGTCAAGAAAATGGGGTTGCTCAAAATAAGTTTGATGAAATCACTTAAAAATATTGCTGCAAAATGCTGGGCGTGGTGGCTCATGCCTGTAATCCCAGCATTTTGGGAGGCGGAGGCAGGCAGATCACCTGAGGTCAGGAGTTCGAGACCAGCCTGGCCAACATGGTGAAACCCCATCTCTATTAAAAATGCAAAAATTACCTGGGGTGGTGGCGGGCACCTGTAATCCCAGCTACTCTGGAGGCTGAGGTAGGAGAATTGCTTGAACCCAGGAGACGGAGGTTTCAGTCAGCCAAGATCATGCCACTGCACTCCATCTCTGGGCAACAGACTCCGTCTCAAAAAAAAAAAAAAAAAAAAAAAAAACTTTGGAAGCTTAGGCAGGCTGAAGAGGTGCTGGATTCCCTGGCTAGAAGTGGAGCAGCCGGCCCAGCAGGAAGGTAAAGTATTTTTCTGTGGGTTCAAATTGCGAGTGTTGAGCCATTAGATTACAAAACACAGAGTCAAGAGGTGTTACGTAATGAATCACCTGGGCTGGTGGAGTGTGTGTATGTGTGTGTGCACGTGCGTGTGTACCTATCTGATACATGAAATATTTGAAAGATACTACAAGGGGCCAGGCGAGGTGGCTCATGCCTGTAATCTCAGCACTTTGGAAGGTCGAGGCAGGTTGGATCACCCGTCATCAGGAGTTCGAGACCATACTGGCCAACATGGTGAAACCCCATCTCTACTAAAAATACAAAAATTAGCCAGGTGTGGTGGCAGGCACCTGTAATCCCAGATACTCAGGAGGCTGAGGTGAGAGAATTGCTTGAACCTGGGAGGCAGAGGTTGTAGTGGGCTGAGATCTTGACATTGTACTTCAGCCTGGCCAGAAGAGCGAGACTATGTCTAAAAAAAAAATACAAAAATTAGTCCAGTGTGGTGGTGTGTGCCTGTAGTCTCAGCTACTTGGGAGGCGGAGGCAGGAGAATGGCTGGAACCCAGGAGGCAGAGGTTGCAGTGAGCCGAGATCACATCATTGCACTCCAGCCTGGGTGACAGCGTGAGATTCTGTCTCAAAAAAAAAAAAAGAAAGAAAAGAAAAGATACCACAAGGGTCAGAGAATGAACAGGCTTACATGAAGCCATCAACTAGGATACATGAGGTGATTGATACTCATGAGATAGCTAAGGGTCTCAGCTCTTAGCCCTCATTTCTCTTTTTCTTTTCTTTTCTTTTCTTTTTTTTTAAAGACGGGGTTTCACCATGTTGGTCAGGCTGGTCTTGAACTCCCGACCTCAGGTGATCTGCCCTCCTTGGCCTCCAAAGTGCTTGGATTACAGGCGTGAGCCACCACGCCTTTCTTTTCTTTTTTTTGAGATGGAGCGCAATGGCGTGTTCTCGGCTCACTGCAACCTCCGCCTCCCGAGTTCAAGCAATTCTCCTCCCTCAGCCTCCTGAGTAGTTGGGATTACAGGTGTGAGCCACCGCTCCCGGCTTAATTTTTTTGTATTTTAAGTAGAGACATGGTTTCACCATGTTAGGCAGGCTGCTCTTGAACTCCTGATCTCAGGTGATCCACCCACCTCAGCCTCCCAAAGTGCTGGGATTACAGACAACCTCCCAAAGTGCTGGAATTAAAGGTGTGACCCACTGGGCCTGGCCAGCCCTCATTTATCTTACCTAGGTTTTTACTGTTCGGTTTGCTAGTTTATGTTATTTTTAATTTAATTTTCTTTTTAGAGATGGGGATCTTGCTACATTGCCCAGGCTGGTCTTGAACACCTGGGCTCAGGCTTAAGACATCCTCTGTCCTCGGACTCCCAAAGTACTGGAATTACAGGCGTGATTCTCTGTGCCAGGCTGGTTTGCTAGTTTAAATGACATGCTTTAACTTTCATCTTTGACTTGTGCTTAATTATTAAGCTTATTCTTCCATATTTCTTCTTTCTTCCCATTTTTAAGTGTATTTCTACTTTCTCAGAGAACATTCATCAGCTCTTATTCTTACATTTGTTTTGGTCTTAGATTTATGTAATTGAACATATTCAATTCTTAAGATCTGTTTTTTTGGCCAAAGTTTTTCAATCATTTTTTAGTTGGATGAAACTTGACCCCTAGAAGAATCCTCAGAAAGAATTCTTGCATACAAAATTGCTTGAGTTCTTGAAAGTTTGAAGACGGAATCTTTGGCTCACACTGTTTTTCTTTTTCTTTCTCTGATATGTCTGAGTATTTTGAAACTCATACTTTTTAAAAACTTGAGATTTTTTTAAGAGATTTCTTCACTGTTCTCTTATTTTCTATAATTCTGTCAAGTAGTTTGATGCCAACAGATTTTCTTTTCCTGTAGGTCACTTGCGTTTTTTTGTTTGTTTTGCCTATAGAGTCAAAGGATTTTTTTTTTCTAATCACTAATGTCTGTTTTACTGGGCTATGCCTCAGAGTTGATTGTCAGTGTTCTCAAGTACACAACAGGATCTTTAAACATTAGAAGTGGATGTTGCTTTATCTCTAGAAAGTTTTGTTTAAGTTATAATTTTAAATATTATAATAGTTCTGTTCTTCTGTTCCTTTTTTTTTTTTTTTTTTTGAGATGGAGTCTCACTCCGTCACCCAGGCTGGGGTGCAGTGGTGTGATCTTGGCTCACTGCAACCTCTGCCTCCTGGGTTCAAGCAATTCTCCTGTGTCCGCCTCCTGAATAGCTGGGACTACAGGCATCTGCCACCACACCTCGCTCATTTTTGTATTTTTAGTAGAGATGGGGTTTCATGTTGGCCAGGCTGGTCTTGAACTCCTGACCTCAGGTGATCCACCCGCCTCAGCTTCCCAAAGTTCTGAGATTTCAGGTGTGAGCTACTGCACCCGGCCGATTTTTGTATTTTTAGTAGGGATGAATATTTTTTGTATTTTTGTATTTCACCATTTGGCCAGGCTGACCTGGAACTCCTGATCTCAAGTGATTCACCCGCCTCGCTCTCCCAAACTGCTGGGATTACGGGTGTGAGCCACCGTGCCGGCCGTTTTTCTTTTTTTAAAGAGCGTCAAGGTATTCTTTCAGTTTGCTCTTTGCCCCTTTAATTTGCTTTGGTTATCTTGGTTCTTTTTTTTTGTTGTTTTGTTTTTTTTAAGATGGGGTCTAACCGTGATGGCCAGGCTAGTCATGAACTCCTGACCTCAGGTTGATCCACCCACCTCAGCCTCCCCAAGTGCTAGGATTACAGGCGTGAGCCACCCCGCCCGGCTTATCTTGGTTCTTTTTTATTCACATTCTTTCTTTTACAGCATTTTTCAATGATACCAATTCTCCCTTGGGCACCTTATAATTTAGTTTTCTCTTCTAAGATGATTTTTGTCATTTTCTTCAATTTATTTCCTGAGTTCAGTCAGCTCGACACATGCTCCTGTTGTTTCTTTCTACTGTGATTTATTTATTTTTTTTTTTTGAGACAGAGTCTTGCTCTCTCGCTCAGGCTGGAGTGCAGTGTCGCAATTGTGGCTCACTGCAGCCTCCACTTTCCAGGCTCAAGCGATTCTCATGCCTCAGCCTCCCGAGTAGCTGGGATTACAGGCGCAAGCCACCACACCCAGCTAATTTTTAAATTTCTGGTAGAGACAGAGTTTCACCATGTTGGCCAGGCTGGTCTCAAACTCCTGGGCTCAAACAATCCACCCACCTCGGCCTCCCAAAGTGCTAGGATTAGAGCTGTGAGCCACTGTGCCCGGCCTTAAATTTTTGATTCACAGTAGTCTTTCATATCTGCAATTGCATGTTTAATTATATTTAATTCATGTTTTTCTCTGCTTTGCTATTCTTTTTTTCTTTTTGGAGGGTATTTATTTTCTTTTTTTCTGTTTATTTATTTATTTTTCTTATTTCCATACATCCTCTGAAAATGGAGGGTATTTATTTTTATCAGCTGAAAAGTTTCGGTTCTTGCTTTTTTCCCTTCTTATGGTAACTCTGTGAAGATAATCATTTTTTAATTATTGTAAATTATCCTGGATTTTCCTGATTCACTATTAACATTCTGATTAATTCTATACGAAGAAAAGGATTTAGTTGCCTTATTTGGTTTATTGGCTCAAGAGCACCCTCTTCTGTTGATACAATAAAATATAGTTTCTTTTTTTTTTATTTTTCTTTTTTTTTTTAACCGTTCGATTCACTCAGCTTATTTCAAAAGTATAGTTTCTTTAATAAATGATACTTTTGGAGGGAAGAATCATTTGATCTTCTGAATGCTGTTCCTCCAATGGCTACTTCCTCATGTCTTGTCTTCACAAGACTACCACCTCTTGTACCATGCAATTTTTAGGCTCCTTTATTTATTTATTTATTTTTTAAAGATGGGGTTTCACCATGATGGCCAGGCTGGTCTTGAACTCCTGACCTCAGGTGATCCACCCACCTCGGCCTCCCAGAGTGCTAGGATTATAGGCCTGAGCCACGGCACCCGGCCTTTTTTCTTTTCTTTTCTTTTCTTTAAACACATCTTTCTTTCTTTCTTTCTTTCTTTTTCTTTTTTTCTTTTTTTTTGAGATGGAGTCTTGTTCTGTTGCCCAGGTTAGAGTACAGTGGTGTGATCTTGGCTCACTGCAACCTCCGCCTTCTGTGTTCAAGAGATTTTCTTGCCTCAGCCTCCTGAGTGGCTGGGATTACTGGTGCCTGCCACCACACCCAGCTAATTTTTGTATTTTTAATACAGACGGGATTTCACCATGTTGACCAGGCTGGTCTTAAACTCCTGACCTCAAGTGATCCACCTGCCTCGGCCTCCCAAAGTGCTAAGATTACAGTTGTGAGCCATTGCACCCGACCAACACATCTTTCAAATGACACTTTTCCCTTTGATGTTTAGTGCTCTGATCCATCAGGTCTCAAAATTGTTCTTAGTTTTAATTTCTTCTTCAGAGCGTGAACCCTATGTGGTATTATGTTTTACTACTTCCAGTACCCTGCAGAAGTCTCTTCTGTCTTCACAATTCCTGCCTCACATTTCAAATAAATGGAACTATATAGTATGTGGTCTTTTGTGACTAATTCTTTCACTTAGCATAATTTCTTTGAGATTCATTGATGTTGTAGCTCATATCACTACTTCATTCTTTTTTATGGGCAAATAATATTCCATTTAATGGAATAAATGTGGTGTACTTATACCAAATATTCCATTTATTAAATTTAATAATAATATTATTAAATTTAATAAATGGAATATTTGGTATAAGTACACCACATTTTGTTTATTTATTCATTAGTAGATGGGCATGTAGATTTGTTTCCATTTTTTTCCAAAATAGTTGGATTATTTCACATTCTCACCAACAATGTATAAGGGTTCCCATTTCTCTACATTCTCAGCAACACTTGTTATGGTCTTTTTGCGGGAAGAAAATTGCTTTATTCTAATTAACTCACGAACAAACAAAAAAAGCACAGCAGCTGGTTTAAGGAGGCCACACAAACATTTGCCAAGTCCCCAATTCGATACCATCTTTTTAAAAAAATTTTTTTAAATAAAAAAATATATTTTTTTAATAGAAATGGGGTTTCGTCATGTTGGCCAGGCTGGTCTTGAACTCCTAACCACAGGCAATCCACCCACCTGAGCCTCCCAAAGTGCTGGGATTACAGGTGTGAGCCACCACGCTCAGCCTTCAATACCATCTTAATGAAATTCTACCAAGTAGGAACACCCTCTTCCACTGCATTCTGAAGCAAGAATTCTGAAGCAAGAATGACAGAGGATTGGTTTAACTGATGGTTTTACACTTTTAACCTTCACTATCAATTATATTGTTAGGCTAAATTAACTTAGTCTTGAGAGTCGATTTTCCATTTCCTCAGTTTGAACTTCTTGATTAGATAAATCCATTTGCAAGTCTGCACTGTTTCGGCCCCTCATGGAAACCCTCACAGAACTTGATGTCTCCCTGATTCTGGGCACATTCCAAAAACCATTTTATCTCATGCAAGCCAGGCTACTGCTGCTAAGCCGGCTGGGTTCCCTGGGGTTCCTGGTAAGTGATGTCAGCCCTTGTAGGCTCAGCATTGTTTACTCCGCCGAAGCCCGCACTGATGGCATGATCCAGTGTGTGCCCCATAGCAGAGCCCACAGCCATGCCAGCTGCAGAGATTACCACCTGGGCCATCAGACCTCGCTGCCGAGGAGTGCAGCAGCAGGAGAGCCAACTGCAGAAGGTGGGGCTGCTGCTGGTGGCTGAGGTGCTGGTGCTGGCCTGGGTGTAGTTCTTTTTTTTTTTTTTTTTAAGATGGGGTCTCCCCGTGATGGCCAGGCTAGTCGTGAACTCCTGACCTCAGGTTGATCCACCCACCTCAGCCTCCCAAAGTGCTAGGATTACAGGCGTGAGCCACCGCGCCCGGCTGGGTGTAGTTCTTATCGGAGGTGCTAAGCTGGCCAGAGAAGCCACGTGGCAGGTGCAGCTTCGGCTTCCACGTGGCATTGCAAATGTGCAGCAGTTCAGCCTCGAGACTTGGGAAAATCCCCCCCTTTTTTTTTTTGAGGTGGAATTTTGCTCTTGTTGCCCAGGTTGCAGTGCAATGGCACCATCTTGGCTCACTGCAACCTCCATCTCCCAGGTTCAAGCAATTCTCCTGCCTCAGCCCCTCAAGTAGCTAGGATTACAGGCATGTGCCACCACGCTCAGTTAATTTTGTATTTTTAGTAGAGACAGGGTTTCTCCATGTTGGTCAGGGTGGTCTCAAACTTCTGACCTCAGGTGATCCACCTGCCGCGGCCTCCCAGAATGCTGGGATTACAGGCATGAGCCTCCGTGCCTGGCCGTGAAACTCTATCTTTTTAAAATTATAGCCATTCTTCTGCATGTAAAGTGATATCTCATGGTTTTGGTTTGCATTTCTTTAACGATTAGTGATGTTGAACATCTTATTTAATTTTGAGACGGAGTTGTGCTGTGTTACCCAGGCTGGAGTGCAATGGTGCAATCTTTGCTCACTGTAACCTCTGCCTCCCAGGTTCAAGAGATTCTCCTGCTTTGTCCTCCCAGGTAGCTGGGATTGCCGGCACCTACCACCATCCGTGGCTAATTTTTATAGTTTTTAGTAGAGACGGGGTTTCGCCATGTTAGCCAGGCTTGTCTTGAACTCCTGACCTCAGGTGATCCGCCTGCCTTGGCCTCCCAAAGAACTGGGATTACAGGCATGAGCTACAGTGCCTGGCCTTATTTTTTGTTTTTATATAGAGATAGGGTCTCACTATGTCGCCTAGGCTGATCATGAACTCCTGGGCTCAAGAGATCCTCCCACCTTGGCAGTCCAAAGTGCTGGGATTACAGGTGTGAGCCACCACACCTGGCCCTGAACATCTTTTTATTTTTATTTTTATTTTGGTTCCATGACTCGGATCTGACCATCTTTAAATGTCTTTATTGGCCATTTATATATCTTCTTTGAAGAAATGTCTACTTAAGCCCTTTGCCCCCTCCCATTTTTTTGAGTTGGAATCTTGCTATGTCACCCAGGATGGAGTGCAATGGTGCAATCTTGGCTCCCTACAACCGCTACCCCCCAAGTTCAAGCAATTCTCCTGCCTCAGCCTCCCAAGTAACTGGGATTACAGTCGCCCACCACCACACCCAGCTAATTTTTGTATTTTTAGTAGAGATGGGGTGTCACCATATTGGCCATGCTGGTCTCTTTGGCCAGGCTAGTCTCGAACTCCTGACCTTGTGATCCTCCCACCTTGGCCTCCCAAAGTGTTGGGATTACAGGCATGAGCCACCGCACCTGGCCTTTTTGCCCTCTTTTAAAAATTGGGCTATTAAAAAAAATTGTTGAATGTTGAGATTATACATTCTGGATGCAAGTCCCTTGTCAGAGATATGGTGTGCAAATATTTTCTCCCATGCTGTAGGTTGTCTTTCTGCTTTCTTGATGGTGACTTATGTTGCTTAAAAATTTTAAATTTTGATGAAGCACAATTTATCTATTTTTTCATTTTGTCACTTGTGTTTTTGATGCTGTATCTAAGAAACCATTGCTTATCCCAGGATAACAAAGATTTACTTCTATAATACTTCTATAATTTGTTTTTTTTTCTTTTTTTAGAAGCAGATAGCTTCATATAATTTATGTTTAAATGCTAATTTTGTATCCAGCAATTTGCTAAACACTCTAATTAATTATAATAATTTACTGTACTTTTTTTTTCTTTTTTTTTTTGAGATGGAGTTTTGCTCTTGTTGCCCAGGCTAGAGTGCACTGGCAAAATCTCAGCTCACTGCAATCTTCGCCTCTTGGGTTCAAGCAGTTCTCCTGTCTCAGCCTCCCAAGTAGCTGGGATAACAGGCACCCGCCACCACACCTGGCTAATTTTTTTGTATTTAGTAGAGAAGGAGTTTCACCATGTTGGTCAGGCTGGTCTCGAACTGCTGACCTCAAGTGATTCGCACACCTCTGCCTCCCAAAGTGCTGGGATTACAGGCATGAACCACCTCCCCCAGCCCTAATCTTTAATTTTTTAAATTATTATTATTTTTTTTACTTCTTATTGCTTTCTGTTCAGTAAAATATTGAATAGAAATAATGATAATGGATACCATTATCTCATTCCTGATAAATAAGGGAAAGCTTTCAATATTTATTCTTTAAGTTTGATGCTTGCTTTAGGTTTCTTTTAAGGTGAAGTAAATTCCATTTTGCTATTTTCTAAGATTAAATAAATTCTACTTTATTACTATCACAGTTTTTCTTTTTTGAGACAGGGTCTTGCCCTGTTGCCCAGGCTGGAGTGCAGTGGGATAAACAGGCTCATTGCAGCCTCGACCTCCTCCTGGGCTCAAGTGATCCTCCTCCCACCTCTCACCTCAGCCTCCCAGGTAGGTGGGACCACAGGCATGTACCACCATACCGGGCTAATGTATGTATTTTTAGTAGACATGGGGTTTTGTGGGTCAAGATGGCCAGGGGGAGACCTATGTTAATTCTAGCTAAATAATTATAAGCTTGCTTGGCTCAGAGTACACTGAGATTTATACATCGAACTAAACTATGTTATTGGTGCCGTTAATTAGAAATCAAGCGGCAACAGGAGGCCTAAGGTAAAGACCATCCAAGAGCGCAGTAACACCGGGGGACACCGCGGGTGGTTGCAGAGCAGGGACTCGCATGAATGCCTTCTCAACATGGAGACTGCATGAGGGCCTCATAGAGGGCTTGTGCAAAGATCTCTGAGAAGGGAGGCGACCTCTGCTCACAAGATCGGGAGGGTCTTTGCGGATGGGAGCTGGCAAGGAGGAGAAAAGCCTTGCAGGGCTGAGATCACGGAACACCTCAGGCTCTGCCTAGGTTCTCCGAATATGGAGTAATTTTTTTTTTTTTTAGGGGCTTTCCGGCAAAAACCGGAAAGCCTGCTAGACAAATTCTAAAAGAGCTGTAACACTTATGGAGTGTTTTTAATTGCTCTATGTCCTCAATGGCTTGGGAGATAAAAGTCCCTTGATGCATTGGGTGTGGTGAGACTCCATGGTTCCTCATTCGCTACACTTCTGATGCAGCCGCACCCTAACAACAATCGGTAATAAACTCAGAGTTTAGCATGTCTTAGAAGGATCTCAAGTGCTCTCTGCCCGGCTATCTTACCTACCCCTGCACCCTCCCCTCCAGGCCCATAAGATCAATGAGATTATGCACATAATAAAAGTGTTTGGAACCCAGAGCTCGGGGCAACGCGTTTCTCATGCTCGCATTGGTCCCCTGGACCCATGCTGTAAATTCTACTCTTGTGTCGCTGTCACCCAGGCTGGGTGGAGAGCAGTGGCTCCATCTCGGCGCATTGCAACCTCCGCCTCCCAGGTTCAAGTGATTCTCCTGCCTCAGCCTCCTGAGTAGCTGGGATTACAGGCGTGCGCCACCACGCCCAGCTAATTTTTGTATTTTTAGTAGAGATGGGGCTTCACCATGTTGGTCAGGCTGGTCTTGAACTCCTGACCTCGTGACCTGCCCACCTCGGCCTCCCAAAGTGCTGGGATTACAGGCTTGAAACATTGCACTCGGCCAGGGATAGCTTTCAACCTTAAGGTGTTTGACCTTTCCAAAGAGGTATGTGAGAAGCTGAGCTGCTCATTAGTTGGTTTATGGGCTGGGGGCAAAAGTGGAATCTTAGGTGAAATGTTCCCGGCTTTGGGTTTGGAAAATAGATAGCTACACCCCAGGAGTAAGGATGAACCAGAAAGAAGTAAATTGGCCTTCATGAACTCTATAGATAAGATTTATCATTTGAATGGCCCACAAAATATCAAGGTTGAAACTTGGAATAAGGTAATCCCTTACTCTTCCCACACTATTTAGTGCCCCAGGCACTTGGCAAGGACCAAAAAAATCCTTTCTGGGAAAATATAATATTATTCCAAATCTCAAATTCTACAAATAATTCTTCAGGGTCTGGCACAGTGGCTCACAACTGTAATCCCAGCACTTTGGGAGGCCAAGGTGGGTGGGTCACCTGAGATCAGGAGTTTGAGACCAGCCTGGCCAACATGGTGAAACCCTGTCTCTACTAAAAATATGAAAATTAGCCAGGTGAGGCCAGGCGCAGTGGCTCACACCTGTAATCCCAGCACTTTTGGAGGCCGAGGTGGGTGGATCATGAGGTCAAGAGATCGAGACCATCTTGGCGAACATGGTGAAACCCCGTCTCTACTAAAAAAATACAAAAATTAGCTGGGCGTGGTGGTGTGTGCCTGTGGTCCCAGCTACTCAGGAGGCTAAGGCAGGAGAACTGCTTGAACCTGGGAGGCGAAGATTACAGTGAGCCGAGATTGTGCCACTGCGCTCCAGCCTGGGGCCTGGTGACAGAGCAAGACACTGCCTCAAAAAAAAAAAAAAAAAGAAATTAAGCAAGCATTGTGGCACGTCCCTGTAATCCCAGCTATTTGGGAGGCTGAGGCAGGAGAATCGCTTGAACCCAGGAGGCGGAGGTTGCAGTGAGCTGAGATCGCGCCACTATACTCCAACCTGGGTGACAAGAACAAGACTCTATCTCAAAATAATAAGAATAATAATTCTACAAATGGGATATCCAACACATAAACTAACCAGAGCTAGGCACAGTGAGCTGAGATCGTGCCACTGCACTCCAGCCTGGCAGAGCGAGATTCCATCTCAAAAAAAAAAAAATGGAAAAAGAAAAGCGGTCCCTGCATGCTATACTAACCTCTCTGGGTTTCTGGCCTCTCTCGCAGCTTGCCTTAGTCATGACTCACCTCAAGGCATTAGTAGTCTGGAAACAAAGCCTGAGGATTTTTTTGTTTCCGTATTCCAGGGTGTAGTCCTTTGAGTTCTGTCTGCACAAGAGAATGTAAATTGCACTAGGAGTCCCCTTTGGCTGCACACCTTCAACTGCTTTCTTCAGTTCTCAGTGTCTACCCCAAAGCACTACTGGCCTATCAGTTGTTTCCTGGGGTGGGCAAATGACCCCAGGGGCAAAGACAACAAGAGAATCCTAGTTGTGTGTGTGTGTGTGTGTGTGTGTGAGAGAGAGAGAGAGAGAGAGAGAAAGAGATTACCCAGAGTCCAGGGTCTACTTTCCTGGTGGCTGCAGGTCACTAATTCACTGCCTCATGTGTCCCTCTCACTTAAGGAACACCTTTGCTTTGGTAAATGCCTGTCGGTGGAAGAAGTCCTAGCTCACTTCTTTCCGTTCTGAGCACCAATTACCCTCACCAGCACCCTGGCCCAAGCTATCGTCACCTATCTCCTGGATTTAACTGAGTTCCCAACTTCCACCTTTGCCATTCTATTCTCCTCATTGATGTGGCAGTGATCCTTTAAAAGAATAAATCAGACATTTCACTTCTTAGTTTCAAACCTCCCAGTACCTTTTTTAAAATTTTTTTAAAGATAGGGTTCACCATGATGGCCAGGCTGGTCTTGAACTTCTGACCTCAGGTGATCCACCCACCTCGGCCTCCCAAAGTGCTAGGATTACAGGTGTGAGCCACCGTGCCCAGCCTCCCAGTGCATTTTAAAACTACTCAGAATAAAATCCAAAATTGTTCCCATGACCTACAAGGACTTATATAACCTGGTCCCTGGTTACCACTCAGATCTTATCTCTCCACTTCAGTCACACTAGCTTCCTGTTGTTCCTCAAACAAGGCAGTCATTCTTGAGCCTTCGGGCTTTGTACTTACTGCCTGCAATGCTCTTTACCTTGATATCCTCATGGTTGACTCATTCACCTCCTTTAAGTTTTTGCTAAAGTTTTACCTATCAGAAAGACCTTCCCTGATCAGCCTATGTAAAATAGCATTCCTTTCCTTTTATTCTTTATCCTCTTACCCAAGTTTATTTTCCTTATAACACTTGTCGCCAATTGTCATATTATATTTTTATTTTTAAATTTTTATTTATTATTATTATTATTTTTGAGATGGAGTCTCACTCTGTTGCCCAGGCTGGAGTGCAGTGGCGTGATCTCAGCTCACTGCAACCTCTGCCTCCCGGGTTCAAGCGATTCCCTTACCTCAGCCTCTCAAGCAGCTGGGACTACAGGCACGTGCCACCATGGCTGGCTAATTTTTGTATTTTTGGTAGAGATGGGGTTTCACCATGTTGGCCAGGATGGTCTCGATCTCTTGACCTCGTGATCCGCCTGCCTCAGCCTCCCAAAGTGCTGGGATTACAGGCATGAGCCACTGCGCCCGGCCCATATTATATGTGTTTTTTAAAATGTTGTCTCACTCCTCAGCTAGATTATAAACCCCATGAAAACAGGGACATATTTTTGTATGTCCAGCATACAAGAATAGTCAGTACCTTGCACATTATAGGTGACTCATAAATACGATTTTAATGAAGAAATTGTGTAACACCTATATAAAGGAGACTAAAATTAATCCAGAAGGACATCAAAGGATTGAATTTTGCAAAACTATTAATTATTCCCAATTTAATTTATCACAATTGTGATTTTAAAACTTCACAGTACCTTTTGGATAGTTGACAAAATCATCTTAAAGATTCATCCAAGTGGAAATATGCAAGAATGTCTAGGAATTTGTAAAACTAAGTTTAATAGAGAAAAATCTAGCTCTACTAGATATTAAAACTTATTGTAAGGTGACAATTTTATTTTATTTTTTTCAGATGTTTCTGAAAACAAGTTTATTTAAATAAGAGTTTAAATACGTTATGGCTGGGTGTGGTGGCTCTCACCTGTAATCCCAGCACTTTAGGGTGCTGAGGTGGGAGGATCACTTGAACCCAGGAGTTTGAGACCAGCCTGAGCAACATAGCGAGACCTTGTCTTGAAATCAATAAACAAACAAACAAATAACACCTAACATTAAAACCGAAGAGGAAAAAACCCAAAAACCAGTTTGCTACTTCACATGGCATTGGGCAGCTGCTGCTATTTAGTCGAAAGTTCTATAGCTAGCTACATGACTGATACATCAGTTTCAGATTTGTTCCCTTGTCAAAAGTTTAAGTCTGATGGAAGGTTGGCCTCACATTCTGGTGTTTTGACATCCCTTACCTAGGATATGTCTGGTTAAAAAGACCTTTGTGAGGCCGGGTGTGGTGGCTCACGCCTGTAATCCCAGTACTTTGGGAGGCCGAGGCGGGTGGATCACAAGATCAAGAGATCGAGACCATCCTGGCCAACATGGTGAAACCCCGTTGCTACTAAAAATACAAAAATTAGCCGGGTGTTTGGCACGCACCTGTAGTCCCAGCTACTAGGGAGGCTGAGGCGGAAGAATCGCTTGAACCCGGAGGTGGAGGTTGCGGTGAGCCAAGACTGTGCCACTGCACTCCAGCCTGACGACAGAGCAAGACTCCGTCTCAAAAAAAAAAAAAGAGAAAGAAATAAAAAGACCTTTGTGGCAGGCCAGATATCCCATCACCTCACCAAAGGGAAGGTAGTCTCTCTAAGCTTTGCCCCCTTGGTTAGGTTGGAAATATCAGGGGATCTTTCTTTTACCACCAAAGGCTCCCTCTAGTGGTACTGCTGCTGTTGCTGTCTGCAGGTGGTGACAGTCTCTTAGGGCAGGAAACTGCAGAGGGAGCCAAGGAGCTTCTGGCCAGACATAGTCTAGTCGTCTATGACCTTAGGACTCTGGGCTTGGGTGAAACATCACGTTATTGCTTCGGTTCAGGCTTGATACTACCAGGTGCCTACTCCTTGATCTTTGTTTAAATGAGGAACTTCAAAGAAGTTACACTAGTCTAAATTAAAAGTAGATTCTGGCCACGTGCGGTGGCTCACACCTGTAATCCTAGCACTTTGGGAGGCTGAGGCAGGTGGATCACCTGAGGTCAGGAGTTCGAGACCAGCCTGGCCAATATGGTGAAACTTTGTCTCTACTAAAAATACAAAAATTAGCCGGGTGATGGTGCATGCCTGTAATCCGGCTACTCGGGAGGCTGAAGCAGGAGAATCACTTGAACCCAGGAGGCGGAGGTTGTGGTGAGGCAAGATTGCGCCACTACACTCCAGCCAGGGCAACAAGAGCGAAACTCCATCTCAAAAAAAGAAAAATATAAATAAAAGAAATTATCCAGGCATGGTGGTGGGCACCTGTAATGCCAGCTACTCGGGAGGCTGAGGCGTGAGAATTGCTTGAATCCAAGAGGCAGAGGTTGCTGTGAGCCGACATTGCACCATTGCACTGGGCAACAGAGCAAAAACTCCACTTCAAAAAAAAAAAAAAAAGTAGATCACACGTACCCCAAAACCTAAAATGCAATAATAAAAAAAAAAAAGTAAATACCACATGGTTACATTGTACAAGCTGTGAGGTTTTAAACTTGTGACGAGGGACAGGGGAAATTCTACTCATTGGAAGGAAATCCTCACTGAAGCTTCAGTGAATCACAAGCACTTAAAATCCATGGACCTTCAGCTGATCATCTTTAGCCAGTCCAATCTCTACTAGGAACTGGCATAAATTATTGCGCTGGTCATCCCGTAGCTGAATGACTTCTCCATATTCTGGATGCCCAATTACAGAACCACTGCAGGCAAATTTACTGTTAAATGCCTTCACTCATTTCTTTTATTTTTTCTTTTTTGAGATGAAGTCTCACTTTGTTGCCCAGGATAGAGTGCAGTGGCACGATCTCAGCTCACTGCAACCTCTGCCTCCTGGGTTCAAGTGATTCTCCTTCCTCAGCCTCCAAGTAGCTGGGACTACAGGTGCCTGTCATCACGGCTGGCTAAGTTTTATATTTTTAGTAGATACAGGGTTTCACCATATTGGTCAGGCTGGTCTCGGATTCCTGACCGTAGGTGATCCACCTGCCTTGGCCTCCCAAGGTGCTGGGATTACAGGCATGAGTCACTGTGCCTGGCCAACTAGTCTCTTTTTATCATGCTCATCAGTGATCTCTTGGACAGTAGTAAGGATCTTCCTGCCATTTCTCTTTTGAATTCTCATGTGGATATAATCCTCAATGCCAGCAGGAAGCAGGTCATCACCCTTACTTGCATCAGCAAAGGGATCAAAAGAGTGGAGATTCTGGATAACGGACAAACGTTATGATTCCGTTTTGTTGGTGGAAACCGCCTGTGGAAGGTGGCGGCAGGAGAAAGGCGCAGTGGAGGAAAGTGGGTGGGATATGGTGGGGGCATGAGGGTGGGACAGAGCTTCGGGAAGGGAGAGGAGGGCTCAAGAAGTAGGATGCTAAAGGCCAGGCACGGTGGCTCACACCTGTAATCCCAGCACTTTGGGAGGCCGAGGTGGGTGGATCACAATGTCAGGAGTTCAAGACCAGCCTGACCAACATGGTGAAACCCCGTCTCTTAAAAAAAAAAAAAGAAAAGAAATAGGCTGCTGAGTCTTCCGTGGCTGCTCAGGCAATAATTTTGAAAGTACGCTATGGTAATTGACATAGTAAGAAACAATAATAAACTAAGACAAATAACAATTTAGATTTTGTCAACAGTAGCATTTTGAGAACAGTAGAGAAAATATAACATTGTTTAATAAAGGTGTCTGAGAAACTGGCTAGGCATTTGAAAAAGAAGAAATGATTGCTATCTTTTTTTTTTTTTTTTTTTTTTGAGATGGAGTCTCACTCTGTCACCCAGGCTGGAGTGCAGTGGTGCCATCTCGGCTCACTGCAACCTCCACCTCCCGGGTTCAAGGGATTCTCCTCCCTCAGCCTCCCGAGTAGCTGGAATTACAGGCATGTGCTACCATGTCTGGCTAATTTTTGTAGTTTTAGTAGAGACAGGGTTTCACCATGTTGACCAGGATGGTCTTGATCTCTTGACCTCGTGATCCACCCGCCTTGGCCTCCCAAAGTGCTGGGATTACAGGCGTGAGCCACTGTGCCCGGCCATGATTTGCTATCTTATTCCAAAATAAATTCAAATGTATCAAAGATACAATGGAACCATAAAAGTAACATAAGAAAAAAATGTGTAGCCCCACACAGCGGCTCACACCTGTAATCCCAGCACTTTTGGAGCTCAGTGCCGGAGAACTGCTTGATCCCAGGAATTCAAGACCAGTCTGGGAAACATAGTGAGAGCCCATTCTATAAAAAATTTAAAAATTGGCCTGGCATGGTGGCTCACGCCCCTGTAATCCCAGCACTTTGGGAGGCCAAGGCGGAAGGATCATTTGAGGTCAGGAGTTTGAGATCAGCCTGGCCAACATGGTGAAACCCTGTCTCTAATAAAAATACAAAAATTAGCCAGACACGGTGGCAGGTGCCTGTAATCCCAGCTACTCAGGAGGCTGAGATGGGAGAATCGCTTGAACCCAGGAGGCAGAGGTTGCAGTGAGCCAAGATCGTGCCACTGCACTCCAGCCTGGGCAACAGAGCAAAAACTCCATCTCAAAAAAATTTTTAAAGTACACGGTTGCGGCAGTGCGCACCTGTAGTTCCAGCTACTCGAAAGGCTGAGGCAGGATGATGGCTTGAGCCCAGGAGTTCCAGGCTATAGTAAGCTATGATCACACCACTGGACTCCAACCTGGGTGACAGTGAGACTTTATCTCTCTCTTTTTTTTCCCCTGAGACAGAGTCTTGCTCTGTTGCCCAGGCTGGAGTGCGGTGGCGCGATCTTGGCTCACTGCAATCTCCACCTTCTGAGTTCAAGCAATTCTTCTGTCTCAGCCTCCCGAGTAGCTGGGATTACAGGCACCTGCCACCGTGTCTGGCTAATTTTTGTATTTTTATTAGAGACAGGGTTTCCCCATGTTGGCCAGGCTGGTCTCAAACTCTTGACCTCTGCCTGCCTCGGCCTCCCAAAGTGATGGGATTACAGGCGTGAGCCACCATACCTGTGTCAGGTGAGACTTTATCTCTTAACAACAACAGCGACAACAACAACAAAAAGCAAAGAAAAAAGCAGCTGAGGGATTTCTAAGCATGACACAAGCCAAGAAGTTTTTTGTTTGTTTGTTTTTGAGATGGGGGTCTTTTTCTCTGTCACCAGGCTGGATTGCGATGGTGTGATCATAGCTCACTGAAGCCTCGACCTTCTGGGCTCAAGCTCTCCAACCAACGCAGCCTCCTGAGTAGCAGGGACTACACTGCAGGTGGGCACCACCATGCCCAGCATCTTTTTTTTTTTGGGGGAGGTACAGGGTCTCCCTACTTTGCCCAGGCAGATCTTGAACTCCAGGGCTCAAGGGATCCTCCTTCCTCAGCCTACCAAAGTGCTGAGATTTCAGCATGAGCCACCATTCCTAGCCCCAAGAAACTTTAAAGGAAAAAAAAAGACATAAATTCAACTACATAAAAAAAATCTTGCGCAACGTAAAACACCACAAATAAAGATTTTAAAAAATGAATTGTGAATAAATATTTGCAGTACATATGAGAGAGAAAAATCTTATTAATACAAAAAAAATTTCTTACAAGTCAATGACCAATGACACATTAGAAAAATAGACAAAGGTTATGAGAATATACAGATGGCTAATGTATGAAAGATACTCAACCTCATTAATAAACAAATAAATACTAATCAAAATATTTCATTTGGTCTATTAGATTGGTAAAGATTTGAAATATTGACAGTTTCCAGGGTTGGCTTGAATATTGGGAAATAGCCATTCTTTTAACACTGTTTGTAGGATTATATGTTGGGGTAATATTTTGATGCGATTTTATCAGTATCTATAAACATTTTAAAGGTATAGACCTTTCTTTTTTTTTTTTTTTTTGAGAAAGATTATCGCTCTGTCACCCAGGGCACAGTCTCAGCTCACTGCAACCTCCACCTCCTGGATTCAAGCAATTCTTCTGCCTCAGCCTTCCGAGGAACTGGGACTACAGGTGCATGCTACCATGCCCAGCTAAGTTTTTGTATTTTCAGTACAGACAGAGTTTCACCATACTGGCCAGGTTGCTCTTGAACTCCTGACATCGTGATCCACCCTCCTCTGCCTCCCAAAGTGCTGGGATCACAGGCGTGAGCCACTGTGCTGGGCCAATATAGACCTTTTGATCTAGCAACTACACTTTGGTGAATATATCTTGTAGAAATACTTAAAGATGGATACATAGTAATGATCATTGCAGAATTATTTGTAACAATGAATACTTGAAGGAAGAAGCCCTAAATATAGGGCACTGGTTAAATAATTTATAGTAATCCATGTAGTACAAATGGCAAAACCATTAAAAGAATTAGATAAATTGCTACTCTAAAGTTTTTCAACCTTTTAAAAAATTAATAAACATTTTTTTTTGAACACTTCTGGGTCCACAAGGAAAATTGAGTGGCCACAGCTCTCCCTTGGTATTGTAGGGATAAAAACCTTCTTCTTAGCTATGCTTTCTCATGGAGTGCTGAATGTTGGTATGAACATAGGTCATGGTTATGTCAGAGATGAGCTCTTAGTACATTAAGTGATGGTATGATGAAGGCCTTCACTTAAAAGGTACTTTTGCTTGATGTGGTGAAAGTTGGTATGGGCTTTATTCTGGTGCTATGAGTAGGGATCTTAGTAGTGCTACCTTATGGTTTTCTTGAGTAATCAAAATAATAGTGATGTAATTCCTCATCTTTTTTTTTTTTTTGAGACAGAGTTTCACTTTTGTCACCCAGGCTGGAGTGCAATGGCACGATCTCGGTTCACTGCAACCTCTACCTCCTGGGTTCAAGCAATTCTCCTGCCTCAGCCTCCTATGTAGCTGGGATTACAGGTGCCCGCCACCATGGCCGGCTAATTTTTGTATTTGTAATAGAGATAGGGTTTCACCATGTTGGCCAGGCTAGTACTTGAACTCCTGACCTCAGGTGATCTGCCCACCTTGTCCTCCCAAAGTGCTAGGATTACAGGCATGAGCCACTGTGCCCGGCTGTAATTCCTCATCTTATTGCAGCATTTTTGCTGTATGGTGAGTGGTGGTATGGGTGCAGCTCCAGCTCTAAATGTTGGTTGCCTTGCATTGTGGTTAAGAATGCAGGCTTTGGTTCAGACTGCATTTTTGATTGCCATGTATGCTGGAGCTGAGTAGCTTGCCTTCTGGAATTTGCTGTAGTCTTTACCATTCACACACTGAATGCTTATGCGGTTATACCCAGTCCCTTCCTTCACATATTTTCCTGCTTGATCCTAGTCTTTGAGTTTGTCACCCCTGCTTCAAGTGTTTCAGTTTTTAGGCCGGGTACGGTGGCTCACGCCTGTAATCCTAGCACTTTGGGAGGCCGAGGTGGGTGGATCACCTGAGGTCAGGAGTTTAAGACCAGCCTGGCCATCATGGTGAAACCCTATCTTAAAAAAAAAAAAAAAGATATTGGGCCTGGCGTGATGGCTCAGGCCTGTAATCCCAGACTTTGGGAGGCTGAGGTGGGCGGATCACTTGAGGCCAGGAGTTTCAGACCAGCCTAAGATGGCAAAACCCTGTCTCTACCAAAAACACAATTAGTCAGGTGTGACAGAACATTTGACTCACCCCATTTATTCTACTCTCAACAGACACTGTGCAGTGACCACTCTGTTACAATGCAACCCCATGGAACTCATCCCTGCTTTCTCTAACCCCACCAATTGGAAGGGAACTCTGACTGGGTAGTATCGTGGGCCCCAGTGAATGACTCACTGCATAGGTCTTCTTTGTTTCTCACTCCCCTTTCACTGGTTTGACAATCTGCTTGTTGCCACCCCTCTTCTCTCTGGGATCTATGAGTAATAAACTGCTTTTGTTTTTTTCATGTGTTTTTGTTGTGCTGTCTTCTCTGTGCCTCACCTGACTGACACACACAGGCCTAATTTTACTACCAGTGAAAGCTCTCCTAAAGAGTGGCTATCTTGGCAGGAATAAGCTGAACACAAATCAGACAAGAGCCTCAAGGGCAGATGCCAGTATAAACAAGTTTCCTAGGAGAGGGACACCTGACCATGGGTCAGATACCTCGGCATTAGGCCATCTGCTAAAATAAAGAAGTATCCTGTGAAAGGCACGGTGTAAATATCCACAAACAATCCCCTGGAACCTGATCAGGGCAGGGCTAGAGTTTACACTCCCTCTGCAGAGAAAGATTTCAAGACCAAATTAAGGAGAAATAACAACATAACTTGTAGGTCTTGGAAACCCAGCAGCAATGCTACTTTCTTACTTTCTTTCTTTCTTCTCTTTGAAATTAACATGGCTACAATATTTCTTGAACTCCCGACCTCAGGTGATCCGCCTGCCTTGGCCTCCAAAGTGCTTGGATGACAGGCGTGAGCCACCACGCCTGGCCAGCATGGCTACAATATTTCTATAGCATGGAAGTTTAAAAAAAAAGAAACAGTATCCTCAAGTTCTGGGAAGGTGGAAGCTTGAATAAATGTTCCTGACACACTCTTTCTCCTGAATCCTACTAGAGAGTAAGGTGATGGAACCTAAAAGCTGTATTTAAGACTATATTTCTTTTAGAATTTTCTAGTGGAGGTGGAGAGCAGATTTGAGCAGCGTCTAGCCTATGACTGTATATGGCAGTGATGCTAGCATCTGAGCATTTCTGCCCAATGTGGAACACTTTATTTTTTAAATTAATTTAAATTAAATTAATTTATTTTTTGAGACAGGGTCTCACTCCATCACGCAGGCTGGAGTCCAGTGGTATGATTTTGGCTCGCTGCAGCCTCCACCTTCCAGGTTCAAGTGATCCTCCCATTTCAGCCTCCTGAGTAGCTGGAACTACAGGCGTGCACCACCACGCCTGGCTAATTTTTGTATTTTTTGGCAGAGATGGGGTTTCGCTATGTTGGCCAGGCTGGTCTGAAAACTCCTGACCTCAAGTGATCCACCTACTTCGGCCTCCCAAAGTGTTGGGATTACAGGCATGAGCCACCATGCCTGGCCAGTGGGGTATTTCAAAGAGACAATTTTGGCTCTGGAGCTCCCCCAATCACTTGACTGAGACTGTCTGATCTGCTTAGTGCCAGGAGAGAGTAAATACCGGAAAGCCTTCAATGAAGCTTTATGTATTTATTTATTTCTAGATAGAGTCTTGCTCTGTTGCCCAGGGCTGGAGTGTGCAGTTGCGCAATCTCGGCTCACTGAAACCTCTGCCTCCTGGTTTCAGGCGATTCTCTGGCCTCAGCCTCCCAGTCAGCTGGGATTACAGGCGTGCACCACCATGCTTGGCTAATTTTTGTATTTTTAGTAGAGATAGAGTTTCACCATGTTGGTCAGGCTGGTCTTGAACTCTTGACCTCATGATCCACCCGCCTCAGCCTCCCAAAGTGCTGCGGTTACAGGCCTGAGCCACCACACCTGGCCAGTGAATCTTTAAATTAAAAAAAAAAAAAAAGAAATCTGGAGCAAAGACTGATTCTGCTCTATGAAGCCTGTTCTACGAAGGTTCAACCTGCACACCTGCTTTCCAGAAGTCCTAAGGGACCTCACTGATTCACATGACCATGATGAAACTTGAGAAAAACTATTTTGCTGGCCTGAATTACTTTCAGCCCCTGTGGTTGGAAGAGATTGCCACTTACACTCAGGGAGGCTTGGGGCAAAAAGGCTTCCTTCCTATGTCCCAGCAAAGGCTAATATCTCTTCATCCACTCTACTTCTCACCTACAACAGCAAAAACTGCTTAGTCTTCCACCACTCACTGGTTTACCACTGCTCAGAAGACCCCAATCTGACCTTATTGCAAAGAAGTCGAAACCATGAGCAGGTAAAGAGAAATAACCCATTTAAGGACATTTATTAACCAGGGGGAGGAAGACTAACTCACACAACTAGACAGGTGGGTTCTTTTGATGTAGAATCACAGGCAGAGTCAGAGAGAATTAGTAAATGATTAAACAAGTTAATATTTGTAAAATGTTTAGAACAGTGCTTGGCGTATATCATATACACATGTGTCAAATGATAAAGTGTAACAAACAGGTAATGAAGGCTCTCAAGGATGTACAATTAGAGCACCAAAAAAGACATTCTACAGCTAGGAAACATGCTTTTAGAATTAAAGAAAATTAGTGCTCAATCTGGAAAACAGGATGATCCTAAACTAAGAACCAAATTGGTAATCTGGAAGATCAAGCAGAAGAAATAACTTTCTTCTTTTTTTTCCTCCTCCTCCTCCCCAGATATAGCTTTCAACAGATAACAAAAATATAAAGAAATAGAAATTGGCCGGGTGGAGTGGCTCACGCCTGTAATCTCAGCACTTTGGGAGGCTGAGGCAGGTAGATCATGAGGCCAGCAGATCCAGACCATCCTGGCTAATACAGTGAAACCCCGTCTCTACTAAAAATACAAAAAATTAGCCAGGTGTGGTGGCACGTGCCTGTAGTCCCAGCTACTTGGGAGGCTGAGGCAGGAGAATCGCTTGAACCCAGGAGGTGGAAGTTGCAGTGAGCCAAGATTGTGCCACTGCACTCCAGCCTAGAGACCCAGCGAGACTCCTCAAAAAAAAAAAAAAAAAAAAAAAAGAGATCATTGAGGATTAAGTAACTCAGGAGATCTGCTGTGAAAATGATAAAAGTCCAGAAGGACAAAGTGAACCTAAGGAAGCCAAGACCTAACTAGATAAATAATAGAAGAAAATTTCCCTGAGTTGAAGAAAGATTTGGGTTTGCAGATTAAAAGTGTTCACTGAGTCTTATGAATGATAATGAAAAAAGATACACATCAGAATTTATCCTTGTGAAATCCTTGAATTCCAAGTATAAGGAGAAAATCTTGCAAGTTTCCAAACAGAAAGAACACATTCTGCCTTCCAGCTGGCTTTGGCCAACGGGAGGCACTAGTAAAAGGTTGAAGATTGGAAATGGAGAAGCCATGATATTTCTGTAGACCTTCCTTTCTGTCTTGGGTAATATGTCTGGTAGTGGTTGCAGCTCCTCTATAACCTCAGATTCTGCTAGACAGACTTGCACTGGATAACCCTGATTCTTTTTTTTTTATTTGAAATTTCTTAATTTGAGACCTTTTGCATTGTTTTTTTTTTTTGTCGCTGGGGTGTTTTTTTTTTTTTTTTTTTGTATAGACAGGGTTTTACCACACTGGCCAGGCTGGTCTCAAACTCCTGACCTCGTGATCCTCCCACCTCAGCCTCCCAAAGTGCTGGGAGTATACGCATGAGCCAACTCTGATTCTTAGGTTCTGGTAACACCATTTCCTTTCTCTCTCTCTCTCTCTCTCTCTTTCCTTCCTTCTTTTCTCTTTTCTTTCTGCCTCCCAGGTTCAAGTGATTCTCCTGCCTGGGCCTCCTGAGTAGCTGGGACTACAGGCTTTGTATTTTTAGTAGAGATAAGGTTTCACCATGTTGGCCAGGATGGTCTCAATCTCTTAGCCTCGTGATCTGCCTGCCGTGGCCTCCCAAAGTGCTGGAATTACAGGTTTGAGCCACCACGCCCAGCCTTTCTTTCTTTTTTTTTTTTTAAAGACAGGGTCTCACTCTGTCACCCAGGCTGGAGTACTATGGTGTGATCACGGGTCACTGCAGCCTCAACATGTACAGGCTCAGGTGATTCTCCTGCCTCAGCCTCCCAAGCAGCTGGGACTACAGGTGTGCACCACCACGCCTGGCTAGTTTTTTTTTTTTTTTTTGTATTTTTAAAATCTACGACACAGAAAGCTACAAAACAGTGGAATACCATCTACAGAAAATTGGGAGAGAAGAGCTGTTAACTAAAAATCTTGTACCAGGCTGGGCATGGTGGCTCATGCTGTGACCCCAGCACTTTGGGAGGCTGATGCGGGTGAATCACTTGAGGCCAGGAGTTCGACATCAGCCTGGCCATCATGATGAGACCCTGTCTCTACTAAAAATACACAAATTAGCCGGACGTGGTGCTGGGCGCCTGTAATCCCAGCTACTCATAAGGCTGAGGCAGGAGAATCACTTGAACCCAGGAGGCGGAGGTTGCAGTGAACCAAGATTGCGCCAGTGCACTCCAGTCTGGGCGACAGAGCAAGACTCTGTCTCAAAAAGAAAAAAAAAAAAATAAGGATTTATATTTGGCCGGTTGCTGTGGCTCATGCCTGTAATCCCAGCACTTTGGGAGGCCGAGGTGGGTGGATCACCTGAGGTCAGGAGTTCAAGACCAGCCTGGCCAACATGGTGAAACCCCATCTCTACTAAAAATACAAAAATTAGCTGGGCGTGGTGGCACACACCTGTAATCCCAGCTGCTCAGGAGGCTGAGGCAGGAGAATCGCTTGAACCTTGGAGGCAGTGGTTGCAGTGAGCTGAGATTTGTGCCATTGCACTCCAGCCTGGGCAACAAGAGCGAAATTCTGTCTCTAAACGAATAAATAAATAAATAAAATCCTGTACCAAGCTATGATAGGCTGCTTCTAAAATGGCTCCCAACGATCCTCACGTCTTCATATTCACCCTCTTGTAAATCTCTCCTCTTGTGTTGGACCCAGGGACTTGCTTGTAACAAATGGGCTATGGCAAAAGTGAGGAGATGTCAATTTCTTAGTTATGTTACAAAAGACTGTAGCTTCTGTATCTTGCTCATCTTCTGTCTCTGGCTCTTCCTGTGTGATTACTCTGATTCAGAGGGCCCCTTGGCAGGGACCTGAGGCCTTCAGTCCAACAGCCAGCAAGGAACTGAATCCCGCCAGCAACCATGTGAGTGACCATGGAAGTGCATCCTGTCATGGTGAGCCTTGAGATAAGACTGCAGTCCCAGCTGATACCTTGATTGCAGCCTGTGAAAGACCCTAAATGTATACCTTGATTGCAATCTTATAAGAGAATCTGAAGCAGAAGACCCAGTTAGGTCAAGCCTAGATCCTGACCCACAGAAACTGTGAGTTTATAAATGTGTTGCTTAAGTCACCAAGGTTTATTAGAAAAAAGTGGAATTCAAGATCAAATGCAGTGAACAAGACAAAAAGGGGGCATAAATGGTTCAATCCTTATCAAAGTGATGAATCACAAACTTTTATGTACTAAATTATTATAGTAGCTTAATATTTACAGCAAACTCTCAGAAACCCAAGAAGATTTTGATAGAAAATCACCACCATAAAGGGAGATTATATCTCTCTCAGAATTTGAATGATCAAATAGATGAAAAATAAGCTAGAGAATAGATGATTGAATAATGTGACAAGTTCACTATATCATCATATATATGTATATCTTCACGCACATTTTAATTAATTAATTAATTAATTTTTATTTTTGAGATGGAGGTTCGCTCTTGTGGCCCAGGCTGGAGTGCAGTGGTATGGTCTCCGCTCACCGCAACCTCCCCCTCCTGGGTTCAAGCGATTCTCTTGCCTCAGCCTCCTGAGTAGCTGGGATTACAGGTGTGTGCCACAACGCCTGGCAATTTTGTACTTTTAGTAGACATGGGGTTTCTCCATGTTGATAAGGCTGGTCTCAAACTCCTGACCTCAGGTGATCTGTCCACCTCTGCCTCCCAAAGTGTTGGGATTACAGGCGTGAGCCACTGTGCCTGGCCTCCACACATATTTTATAATGTAAATTATTTGGTTTTCTAGCTCTTGGGAACTTAGAAAAAAATGTTTTAGTGTAAATTATGTTCTAACGTCTATCAGTTGTGTGCTTCTTCGTAGAGGAAAACTTCATGAATTTAAAGAAGCAGAGATTTGTAGAGGCTACACATTCTCATTATAAGCCAGTAAAATTTGAAATAAATAATAAAAGATGGTCAAAATATCTTTCCTATTTAGAAACTGAAGAAGTCTCCTAGATACCCCTAGATCATGGCTGGGTACAGTGGCTCATGCCTGTACTCCCAGTGCTTTGGGAGACCAAGGTGGGAGGATTGCCTGATACCAGGAGTTTGATACCAGTCTGAGCAACATTGCATGACTCCTGTCTACAAAAATATTTGTTCAAGTGAAAAACCTGGGCAACACAGTGAGACCCCATCTCCAAAAAAAAAAAAAAAAAAAAAGCAGAAAAGAAAAAAAAAAGTAGCCACACATGGTGGTGCATTCCTGTAGTCCCAGCTACCCTAGAGGCTAATGTGGGAGGGTTGCTTGAGCCTGGGAGGTCAAAGCTGCAGTGAGCCATGATCGTGCCACTGTACTCCAGTCTGAAAAAAAAAAGAGTTTTGGGAGGCCAAGGAAAGTGGATCACTGGAGTCCAGGAGTTCAATACCAGCCTGGCTAACATGGTGAAACACCGTCTCTACCTAAAAATTACAAAAATCCCAGATGGGTGTTGTTGCGTGTGCCTGTAATCCCAGCTACTTGGGAGGCTGAGGCAGGAGAATCACTTAAACCTGGGAGGCAGAGGTTGCAGTGAGCTGAGATCATGCCACTGCACTCCAGCCTGGGCAACAGAGCGAGACTGTATCTCAAGAAAAAAAAAAAAACCCCAAAGAAACCCCCAAATAATTCCTAGATTAAAAAAGAAAGATAGAAGCTATACATTTTTTAGGAAGTAATAAAAAGGTAAATGCTTTATAACAAAACCTGTGGGATCACCTAAGGCTCTACTTAGAAGAAAATGTATAGTTTTACCTCAGAAATCACAAATGAGCTAATTTTTGTATTTTTTTAGTAGAGACGGGGTTTCACCATGTTGGACAGGATGGCCTCAATCTCTTGACCTCCTGATCCACCCGCCTTGGCCTCCCAAAGTGCTGGGATTACAGGCGTGAGCCACTGCGCCCGGCCTTGAATGCTTTTAGAGTAGTCATGTATTCTCCAATTCTCGATAGGCCCTTCCTCTCCTTATTTTCACATCTAGCCACTTCCGACATCTACATCACCTACATAGACCCTGGCGACAGAGCGAGACTCTGTCTCAAAAAATAAAAGCAGTCAAATCCAGTAGTTCGCAATACTCCATTGTAAATGCGCTTATTATCAGAAAAGAAAAATGTAAAATATGTACACTGAATAGTATACTACAAGCACAGTTGCAAAGCCACAAAATTATCCAAAAGAAATACAAATAAGGAACTAATGAAAGGTAAAGCTCCAATGAATGACATAGAAACTCGTCACAGGTTGGGTTGCCAGGGAAACAGATACTAAGGAGTTAAGGGTACAAAAGGTTTATAGAGGAGTAATGCCTGTGGAAAAAAAGGGAAGAGGGTGTTGTACGACTGCAATGCGGACCTGAGAAAGTCTCTGCCAGTCCACTGGGAAGCTCTGGAGCAAAGATTGTCCATGAGAGGAGTTCTGCATTGAGCAGAAAAGGATATATCCCCATACCTCCCTTTGCTCCATCATTAGCCATGTGCATCCTGAAAAGACAATGATCTCGGCTCAGAAACTGGGGTGGTCTAACCTTGGAGCCACTAACAGCTGACGGCAGTAACAGTGAGAGCTTTCTTGAAGTGGGATCTGAGTAATGCCTCTCTGTTTCTGCCACAAAAATGAACAAAAATGTGTAAAGCCAAAAGCTGGCTTTCAAAAAAAGTAAATTCAGTCTATTAATGTTTCTACCGTTTTGGGTCTCTGTTCAATTTACAAAATGGTTCAAGTGGAATACATGTGCACAAATTTTCAAAGAGTGGACATTTAGGATCTGTTAAATTATATATTAGGCAAAAACAAGTAGCATTTAAAGGGCTGCCTGCCATGGTGGGGACTGTAAATCAAAATATTTTCATGATGACCTTTCTTCCACTGCCCTAAAGGAGGAAGAAATTTGTAATCAATTCAAAAAAATTTTTTTCTAAGGCAGAGTCTCACTCTGTTGCCCAGCCTGGAGTGCAGTGGCGGGATCTTGGCTCACTGCAGACTCTGCTTCCTGGGTTCCAGCGATTCTCCTGCCTCAGCCTCCCAGGTAATTGGGACTACAGGCAGGTGACACCACCCCCAGCTAATTTTCATATTTTTAGTAGAGACGGGGTTTCACCATGTTGGCCAGGCTGGTTTCAAACTCCTGACCTCAAGTGATCCACCTGCCTCAGCCTCCCAAAGTGCTGGGATCACAGGCCTGAGCCAACCTGCCCGGCCAATCAATTCAAATTTTAAAAGGGCTACTCCAGCTTTGCGCAGTGGCAGTATCATAGCCAATGAGGTTTATGTGAGGTGCGATTATTGCTAATTGAAAACTTTTCCCAATACCCTGCCTTGACGACTTGCAATATATTCGGCTTTGGCAATTTTTGACAGTCTCTATGGAGACTGAATAAAATAAAATAAAATAAAATAAGAGCTACTCCTACTAGAAAACAAGAGAACATTCTATTAGTTTGAGGTTTCAGTGTCCCCCAGGATCAGAAACAGTATTTGGGGAAGGACAGGGCTGGGCTGGGACTGTGGACGGAATATGGGTACATGTAGTGGCATCCCTGAAAATCCAGAGCTTCAGTGCTCCAGCTGTCCAACTTAATCTGGTTTTCCTGCCAATTTCTACACTGGCTTGACTGGGCATAATTCAAGCAGGAAAAGCTCACAGTTGTCTCAATATTCTGGAGCTCCCTGACAGCATTTACTGATGCCCAATGGGACATATTTCACATATTATAGTATTGTATTTCTTTAATTGCTAAAATTGTTGTTCTGTAGCACGCCCACATGTTTTATCTACATTAGATTGTAGATAGTCAATATATTTCTAAGTCTCTTCTGGAGGTTCAGCAGAGTAACCGTCCAGAACTTTTGACCTCAGTGGCAGAAATAGAAGAAACTGCACTGTCCAATATGGTGGTCACTACTGAGTACTTGGAATGCAGCAAATCTAATCTGATTGGAAATGTGTTGTAAGTGTAAACACAGACAAAATTTCAAAGATTTGGAATGCAAAAAATGTAAAATATTTCATACTTTTCATATTAATTGATTATGATATATTTTGGATATATAAGATTAAATATATTAAGATTTGACTGGGTGAGGTGGCTCACACCTGTAATCCTAGCACTTTGGGAGGCCAAGGCGGGGGGATCACCTTAAGGTCGAGAGTTCAAGACCAGCCTGACCAATATGGTGAAACCCTGTCTCTACTAAAAATACAAATATTAGTTAAGTATGGTGGCACACGCCTGTAGTCCCAGCTACTCGGGAAAGTGAGACCGGAGAATTGCTTGAACCCAGGAGGTGGAGATTGCAGTGAGACGAGACTGTGCCATTGCAAAACAGCCTGGGCAACAGAGCAGGACTCCGTCTCAAAATAATAATAATAATAATAATAATAATAATAATAATAATAATAATAAGTCCTCCGCTTTATCTTTTGAGGTCAGAGGGCCAAAACAAAAATAATAATAATAATGATAAATCTATTAAGATTCATTTTACTTGTTTAACTTTTTCTAATATAGCTACTAGAGCATTTAAAATGACACTCATAGCTCACATTTGTGGCTTGTGTTATCTTTCTATTGGACAGTGCTGCACTAGCTATGTATTGTAGAGTTTCCTGGATTCCCGTTCTTTTGACTCACTCAGAGTTCCAACCAGTACAGAAATGATGGTAAGCTCATCCTTGCGATTCTCCATGGCTTTAACAGTATAAGGCCAATGTATGTCATACTGTGTTCAATTTTGGTTTCTCCATACAGCTTTTGCTCAATAGGGAGGTCATACAGAGGTGTCCTGTGTCTATTCATACCAGAAAGTGCACATCGACAGAGGACACATGATGGAAAGGCTATAAGCACCAGTAGGAAAAAGACCCATGGAGTGTGATAATGGCTCTAGAGAGTCTTTTTGTTAACCAACCCTGTCTGTGAAAGCCACTCTTCTAGCTGTGCTTTCAGCTGAGGTCCCGAGACTGACTGCCACGGTGTACAGCCTGATCACTCCATTGGCCATCTGGTGCGAGAGGATGAACTGAGTAGCGGCGGCGGCGGCGGCGGCGGTGGCAGAAGCGGCTCCAGGAGGGACCAGGCACCGCGAGCCCAGCGAGGGTAGGGGAGAGGGGGAAGCGGCGACAAAGGAGGAAAAGATGACATCCGGGGCGGCGGCGCCGGAAGATGGGGCCCGGAAAACCCTAGGTCCGGCCGTAGGAATTGTCCTTGGCCCGGCTGAGTCCACGGAACCGCCGCCGCTCCTTTGCTGCGGCTCAGACCGGCCGCCATCTCCCGACTCTGCGCTAATCCAGTTCTCTACCCGGGGCTGGACCGTCCGACCCAGCCCCCAAAGAAGGTGTTTTTTGTTTTGTTTTTTTGAAAGGACCAATAAAATAGATAAATTCTCAGCTAGCCTGATTAAGGTAGGAAGAAAATAAAAAAGAAAGAAAGGGGAGAGGAGAGAAAAAATATTAATAATGAACAAGTTGATAAAAACATAGATATATGATAAAGATTTTAAGAAACTATTGTGGGTAAAAAATGTGAATTTGTAGAAGGAATGACTGGTTTCCTAGCAAACTATAGACTACCAAAATTGACCCAAGAAGTAGAGAACATGAAAAGAGCAATAACCGTAGAAGAGAGCGAGAGTCACCAGGTTCAGTTGCGTTTTAGCTGACCTTTACTATTTTTTTTAATGCTTTGATTGAAAAAACAAAATGGAGACAGGTTCCCACTATGTTGCTCATGCTCAGGCTGGTCTTGCAGTCCTGAGCTCGAGCGATCCGTCCACCTCGCCTCCCAAAGTGCTGGGATTACAGGCGTGAGCCGCTGTTCCCAGCCAATTTTAGCTAACCTTTAAAGAACAAATAATTTCAATGTTATCTAGTGCATTCTAGACAGTGTTTTTCAAAATATCTGTTGTGAAGAACACGTTTTTTTTTTTTAAACTTAGAATTATTGTGGACATATAATTTTGTCATTTCTTTTCTTTTTTTTTTTTTGAGACGGAGTTTTGCTCCGTCACCCAGGCTGGAGTGCAGTAGCACGATCACGGCTCATAGCAGCCTCTGCCTCCTGGGTTCAAGCGGTTCTCATGTCTCAGCCCCTTGAGAAGCTGGGACTACAGGTGTACCACCACACCAGACTAATTTTTGTATTTTTAGTAGAGATAGGGTTTCGCCATGTTGACCAGACTGGTCTGGAACCCCTGGCCTCCACACACCTTGGGCTCCCAAAGTGCTGGGATTACAGGCATGAGCCACCATGGCCTACTTTTTCCCATTTTAATTAATTAATTAATTAATTAATTTTTCTTTTGCCAATTTTAATTTAAAAGACTAGAAACATTGAATAATAAGTAGACATAAAGTGCAAGACCAGTTTTCAAATTTTAAAAATAATCAGAAATAATATTAAATTTCCTTTAAAAATAATCAAAATAGGCTGGGGTGTGGTGGCTCAAGTGTGTAATCCCAGCACTTTGGGAGGCCAAGCTGGGCAGATGACCTCAGGTCAGGAGTTCGAGACTATCCTGGCCAACATGGTGAAACCCTATCTCTACTAAAAATACAAAAATTAGCTGGACATGGTGGCAGGCACCTGTAGTCCCAGCTACTCGGGAGGCTGAGGCAGGAAAATCACTTGAACCTGGGAGGCAGAGGTTGCAGTGAGCCAAGATTGCACCACTGCACTCCAGCCTGGCGACAAAGTGAGACTCCATCTCAAAAAAAAAAAAAAAATAATAATCAAAATAAATTCAACCTAGAACTGGGCACGGTGGCTCACGCCTGTAATCCCAGCACTTTGGGAGGCTGAGGTGGATGGATCACCTGAGGTCAGGAGTTCGAGACCAGCCTGGCCAACGTGGTAAAACCCCGTCTCTACTAAAAATGCAATAATTAGCCAGATGTGGTGTCACATGCCTGTAATCTCAGCTACTCCGGAGTCTGAGACAGGAGAATTACTTGAACCTGGGAGGTGGAGGTTTCAGTGAGCTGTGATTGGGCCACTGCACTTCAGCCTGGGCAACAGAGTGAGGCTCCATCTCAAAAAAAAAAAAGGAAGAAAGAAAAGAAAATCTAACATAGGGACAAAGAAGATAATTACAAAAACCTGAATACATTACTCATTGATGAGTCCACTGATCACTGCTTGGATGTCATAATGATGTCAAATTGCTATAACAGTTTCTAAACCCTCTCGATTTCTGTATTTATCTCATCATAGATGGTAGTAGGTTAGGGAGAGGCACCAGTCCTCAGACCACAGAAAAACATGAAAAGATCCGAAATTTACTTTGTAAAGCTAGCATAGCCTTACATGTGGTAATAGGATATATTAAAATATGATAATATTTTCACAAAATATACATGTAGAAATTCCAAATAAAATATTAATAAACTGAATCTAGCAGTGTGGCAAAGAATAATGTACCATGACCAAGTAGGATCTATTTAAGAAAAGAAAAAAAAAAAAAAAAAAAAAAAAAAAAGCTGAGCACAGTGTCTAACGCCTGTAAACCCCGCATTTTGGGAGGCCAAGTTGGGGGGTTTTTTTGAGGCCAGGAGTTTGAGACCAGCCTGGGCAACATAGCATGATCCTGCCTGTACAAAATTATAATTATAAAAGCAAAAATGATGCAACATTAAGAACTCTATTAACGGCCGGGCGCTGTGGCTCATGCCTGTAATCCTAGCACTTTGGGAAGCCGAGGTGGGTGGATCACCTGAGGTCAAGAGTTCAAGACCAGCCTGGCCATCATGGTGAAACCCTGTCTCTACTAAAAATACAAAAATGAGCCGGGTGTGGTGGCATGCACCTGTAGCCCCAGCTACTTGGGAAGCTGAGTCACAAGAATCACTTGAACCCATGAGACAGAGGTTGCAGTGAGCCGAGGTCATGCCATTGCACTCCAGACTGGGCTACAGAGTGAGGCTCTATCTCGAAAAAAAAAAGAAAGAAAGAAAGAAAGAAAGAACTATTTTTTTTTTTTATAGTGATGGGGTTTCGCTGTGTTGGCCAGGATGGTCTCAATCACTTGAACTCGTGATCCACCCACCTCGGCCTCCCAAAGTGCTGGGATTACAGGCATGAGCCACCACATCCGGCCAGAAAGAACTGTTTAAACATGATAAAGACTCCTTGCTGAAACGCAACAGCAAACATTATACTAAATGAAAATACGAAGTCATTTTCACTAAAATTGGGAACGAGAGAAGGATGCTATCACCATTATTATTCAACATTGTTTTGTATGTTCTAATCAATCCAATAAGACAAGAAAATGAAGTGATATGTGTAGAAGACTGTTAGTTGTCTTCCAAAATCTATTCTCCCCTTCCTCCTCAGAAATATGGCTTTAAAGCACATGACTGAGAGAAACTACATTTTCCAGTTTTTCTTAAAGCTACCTGTAGCCATATCACCATGTTTGCACCAGTAGAATATGCACAGAAGAGATATGTTTCAATGTACCCCTCAATTGCTTAAAAGGAAATCGCTTGTCATAGACTTTTCTCCCACCCTTCTCCCCACAGGCTATAATATAAGTACAACTGTAACTTAGCTTCAACTGTGCAGATGAGCATAATACCCCAGTAGATGTCAGGACAATAATGGATCACTGACTAGCCTTGTAGAGCAAGGATGTCCCACCATCTTGAATTGGTCATATGGATATGTAATAAATAAACCCACCAGGTGTGGTGGCTCATGCCTATAAGTCCAGCACTTTGGGAGACTGAGGTGGGCAGATTGCTTGAGCCCAGGAGTTCAAGACCAGCCCAGGCAACATGGTGAGACCTCTTCTCTTCTATTTTATTTTATTTTATTGTTTTGAGACATTGTTTCTCTCTGTCGCCCGGGCTGGAGTGCAATGATGCGATCTTGGTTCACGGCAACCTCCACCTCCCGGGTTCCAGTAATTCTCCTGCCTCAGTCTCCTGAGTACCTGAGACTACAGGTGCGCACCACCAGGCCCGACTAATTTTTGTATTTTTAGTAGAGACGGGGTTTCACCATGTTGACCAGGCTGATCTTGAACTCCTGATCTCGTGATCTGCCCGCCTTGGCCTCCCAAAGTGCTGGGATTACAGGCGTAAGCCACCGCGCCCAGCTGACCACATCTCTATTTTAAATAAATAAATAAAATAAATACACTTCTATTTTATTTAGTCTCTCTCTTTCTCTTGCTCTGGCTCTCATTTAGCTTTCACTAAAACCAATACAATAGGAATAATTATCAGAAAAAAGATCCAGGCATTATCCAACTTTTATTATATTCATAGAAAACCCAATAGACTCTGGTTTTACAAAAATTTCCAGAACTGTTTTCCTCACAATTTTGGAAAAATAATTTTGGAGAAACTACCAGAATTAGTAAAAGTTTTTGGTAAGGTGGTTATCTACATGACAAGCAAAAAACCAGTAGAATTTCCTTATGTTATGAATAACCTGCTAGAAATAGCAATGGAAAAATATTCCATGCAGTATACCAACAAAAATGTAAAATAACCTAGGAATAAATGGAACAGGAGACGTACAGGATTTATATGAAGAACAATATAAATTTTCATTGAAAAATATAAAACAAGATCTGAGCAAATTGAAAGATATAAAAACACTAATCTTCCCTCAAATAACAAATACAATAAAATTCAAATAGGAATATTTGTAAAAATTCCATTGAAATGGGTAAAACAACTTTATATAATAATTATTATAGAAATTAAAATTGTCTTTATTATTTTGAATGAGTAAAATATTCATATTTTTCAAATTCAAAAGATACCAAGAGGGATGCAGTGATAAAGCTCTTTCCGTGCCTCCCCAGCCACTCAGTTCTGTTCCACATAGGCAGCCTAGGTCACCAGTTTCTCCCATAAAGTTTCAGAGATATTTGCATCATCATCATCGTCATCATCATCATCATTATTTGAGACAGAGTCTCGCTCTGTCACCCAGGCTGGAGTACAGTGGCACAATCTTGGCTCACTGCAAACTCCACCTCAAGTAATCTGTCCACCTTGGACTCCCAAAATGCTGGGATTATAGGCCTGAGCCACCGTGCCTGGCTTGCGTCATTTTTTTTACATAGGTGATAGTGTGATATACACATTGTTCTGCATATTGCTTTATTTGTCTTAATGTAACTCTGAGATGTACAGATCTTGCTTCTTCTTTCCTTCTTTAATTTTTTAATTTCTATAAATTTATGCCTATGGTGCTGTGTTAGTCCATTTTCATTCTGCTGACAAAGACATACCTGAGACTGAGTAATTTACAAAAGAAAGGTTTAGTATGGACTTACAGTTACAAGTGGCTGGGGAAGCCTCACAATCATGGCAAAGGCAGGGAGGAGAAAGTCACGTCTTAGACGGATTGCAGCAGACAAAGGAAAAGAGCTTTCACAGGAAAACTCTCCCTTATAATACCATCAGATCTTGTGAGATCCACCCACAACCACGAGAACACCAAGGGAAAGACCTGTCCCCACGATCCAGTTACCTCCTGCTGAGTCCCCCCTACAGTACATGGGAATTAAAGATGAGATTTGGGTGGGGACACAGCCAAACCATATCATTCCACCCCAGGCCCCTCCCAAATCTCATATTCTCACATTTCAAAACCAACCATGCCTTCCCAACAGTCCCCCAAAGTCTTAACTCATTTCAGCATTAACTCAAAAGTATATAGTCCAAAGTCTCATCCCAGACAAAGCAAGTCCCTTCTGTCTATGAGCCTGTAAAATCAAAGGCAAGTTAGTTACTTCCTAGATACAATGTGGGTACAGGCACTGGGTAAATACAGCCATTCCAAATGGGAGAAATTGGCCAAAACAAAGGGGCTACAGGCCCCATGCAAGTCTGAAATCCTGTGGGGTCAAATCTTAAAGCTCCAAAATGGTCTCCTTTACTCCATGTCTCACATCCAGGTCACGCTGATGCAAGAGGTCAGTTCCCATGGCTTTGGGCAGCTCCACCTCTGTGGCTTTGCAGGGTACAGCTCCACTCCTGCTTTCACGGGCTGGCATTGAGTGTCTATGGCTTTTCCAGGCACATGGTGCAAACTATAGTTGGATCTACCATTCTGGGGTCTGGAAGACAGTGGTCCTCTTCTAACAGCTCCACTGGGCAGTGCCCCAGTAGGGACTCTGTGTGCGGGCTCTGACCCTACACTTCCCTTCTGCACTGCCCTAGCAGAGTTTCCCCCATCAGAGTCCCTGGATGCCTGGACATCCAGGTGTTTCCATAAATCCTCTGAAATCTAGGTAGAGGTTTCCCAAACCTCAGTTCTTGACCTCTGCGTACCCGCAGGCTCAACACCACAAGGAGGCTGCCACAGCTTGGGGCTTGCAGCCTCTGAAGCCACCGCCCAAGCTGTACCTTTTTAGTCACGGCTGGAGTGGCTGGTACACAGGGCACCAAGTCCCTAGGCTGCGCACAGCACAGGGACCCTGGACCCAGCCCACAAAATCATTTTCCCTTCCTAGGCCCCGGCCTGTGATGGGAGGGGCTGCCATGAAGACCTCTGACATGCCCTGGAGACCTTTTCCCCATTGTCTTGGGGATAAATATTCAGCTCCTCACTACTTATACAAATTTCTGCAGCTGGCTTGAATTTCTCCTCAGAAAATGAGATTTTCTTTTCTATCACAGAGTCAGGCTGCAAATTTTTCAAATTTTTATACCCCACTTCCCTTATAAAATGGAATGCCTTTAACAACACCCAAGTCAACTCTTGAATGCTTTGCTGCTTAGAAATTTCTTTCACCAGATACCCTAAATCATCTTCCTCAAGTTCAAAGTTCCACAAATCTCTAGGGCAGGGGCAAAATGCTGCCAGTCTCTTTGCTAAAACATACAAGAGTCACCACTGCTCCAGTTCCCAACAAGTTCCTCATCTCCATCTGAGACCACCTCAGCCTGGATCTCATTGTTCATATCACTATCAGCATTTTTGTCAAAGCCATTCAGCAAGTCTCTATGAGGCTCCAAACTGTCCCACATTTTCTTGTCTTCTTCTGAGGCCTCCAAAGTGTTGCAACCTCTGCCTGTTACCCAGTTCCAAAGTACTTCCACATTTTCAGGTATCTTTTCAACAATGACTAATACAATTTACTGTATTAATCCATTTTCATGCCACTGATAAAGACGTACTTGAGACTGGGCAATTTACAAAAGAAAGAGGTTTGCTGGGCACAGTGGCTCACGCCTGTAATCCCAGCACTTTGGGAAGCCGAGGCAGAAGGATCACAAGGTCAGGAGAACGAGACCATTCTGGCTAACATGGTGAGACCCTGTCTCTATTAAAGATACAAAAAATTAGCTGTGCGTGGTGGCACACACCTGTAGTCCCAGCTACTGGGAAGGCTGAGACAGGAGAATTGCTTGAACCCAGGAGGCGGAGGTTGCAGTGAGCGAGACTGCACCACTGCACTCCAGCCTGGGTGACGGAGCAAGACTGCATTTCAAAAACAAAAAACAAAAACCAAAAAACTAATAAAAGAGGTTTAATATTGATTTACAGTTCATGTGGCTGGGGAAGCCTCACAATCATGGTGGAAAACAAGGAGGAGCACGTCACATCTTACATGGATGGTAGCAGGCAAAGAAGAGCTTGTGTGGGGAAACTCCCCTTTGTAATACCATAAGATCTTGTGAGACCCACCCACAACCATGAGAACACCATGGGAAAGACCTGCCCCCATGATCCAGTTACCTCCCACTGGGTCCCTCCTACAACATGTGGGAATTAAAGATGAGATTTGGGTAGGGACAGAGCCAAACTGTATCAGATGCATATTCTTACTTTCCTGCTGTATTGTGTCATTATCCTCGAATAAACTGTACATTTATAAGCACCCTCATCCGGGTCTCGTGGGTCTTCTACAGCAATCCAACCCTGTTTAACTATTGAGAACTTATAGTAGGGGAGTTGTGCCTGATTCTTGTCTGTTATTGATTGATTGATTGATTGAGATGGAGTCTCACTCTGTCACCTAGACAACAGTGCAATGGTGCATTCTTGGCTCACTGCAACCTCCACCTCCTGGATTGAAGCAATTATTCTGCCTCAGTCTCCTGAGTAGCTGGGACTACAGGATCGTGCCACTATGCTTGACTAATTTTTGTATTTTTATTAGAAGCAGGATTTCACCATATTGGCCAGGCTGGTTTTGAACTCCTGGCCTCAAGCAATCTGCCTGCCTTGGCCTCCCAAAGTGCTGGGATTACAGATGTGAGACACTGTGCCTGGCCCTGGCTGATTTTTAATTTTATTTTATAAGCAATACTCTTGTTGGCTTCTATTATGGGCTGAATTGTGTCCCCCTCAAAATTCCTATGTTGAAGTTCTAATCCCCATGTTCCCAGAATATGACTGTATTTGGAGACAGAACTTTTAAAGAGGCAACTGAAGTAACAAGAGATCATACAGGTGGGCCCTAATCCAATACGACTGGTGTCCATAGAGGGAAGACATCAGGACACAGACAATACAGAGACCACGGGGCAACTACGTTAGGACAGTGAGAAGGAGACCATCTGCAAGCCAATGAGAAAAGCCCCAGAAGAAACCAAACTGTCCACACCTTGACTTGAACTTCTGGCCTCCAGAACTGTGAGAAAATACATTTCTATTGTTGAAGCCACTTGTCTGTGGCATTTTGCTATGGCAGCCTTAGCAAATTAATATAGCTTCTCATCTATCCTGTTCCTGGGAATGTCAATTAACCATCTCTACAGACTCCGGCAGGTCAAAGTTCCATCTTTGCCATTCCAGACTTGCTGCCCATTATGGTTATTACATTCACCTTGACTCTGACAGTTAACTGCTACCACCTGGCCTCCGCTATTTCAGAATCCTATTATTTTCATTGACAGACACCAAGGAGACTAATTACATAGGAATCTCTCCCATCATGAACCCCGACCCATAGAAGACAGCCACCATGGAGTTTTTCAATATTGCTGGTAGCACATTCATTATTGCCTTAACAAAGGAAGTGTCCTCTGAGCCCTCTCAGGAGACGTTGTCCACTGATATGTTTTCTGATTTTACATAAATAAGTCATGCTATTTGCCTACGTTTCTGAACCTTTTGACCCTTCTCTCAAACAAGGCAGTTCCAACAACTCCCCTCCATTTACTATAGAAGCATTGTTGTTTCCAAGTCTCAAGGAGCCATTCCAGCAGCATACTAGGACTGGCTCCAGATGTCCTTGCCAGGATGCTAAATCCTGAGTCATGAGAGAGTGTTCCAATAACTATAAATTCTCCCATATCCAGCTTTATATCCCTTCTTGGTCCAGCACCCTCAAGCTCTATTTCCAGTTTATTCTGATTCCTGCAAATACCAATTTTCCAAGACTGACAACTATTCAGTGAATAATCTCTTTTCTCCCATAGTAGAAACAGTTTCTCTTCTTGGCTCATGCTAAGAATCATCCCTTGTTATTTATCTATAGAAGAAATTGTGCTGAAGTGGGGGCAGGTCTTGTGGAAGACAAGCAGCATCCTTCTGTCTACCACTCTCACAGTCAAATCTGGGGTCTATTAGAATAGACTATTCTTTTCTGGAAGAGATTTTAAAAAGATACAATTTCTTATGAATGCCTTTTGCTTTCACACCATTCTTGTAGAAAAAAATTTTTTTGAGACAAGGTTTTGCTCTGTCATCTGGGCTGGAGAGCAGTGTTATGATCACAGCTCACTGCAGTCCTGACCTCCCAGGCTCCAGCGATCTTTCCACCTCAGCCTTCTGAGTAGCTAGGACCACAGGCATGCACCACCATGCCTAGCTATTTGTTTGTTTGTTTGTTTGGAGAGGGAGTCTTGTCCTGTTGTCCAGGCTGGAGTGCAGTGGTGCGATCTTGGCTCACTGCAACCTCTGTCTCCCGGGTTCAAGCGATTTTCCTGCCTCAGCCTCCTGAGTAGCTGGGATTACAGGCGCTCAGCTAATTTTTGCATTTTTAGTAGAGACGGGGGTTTCACCATGTTGGCCAGGCTGATCTTGAACTCCTGACCTTGTGATCCACCCTCCTGGGCCTCCCAAAGTGCTGAGATTACAGGTGTGAGCCACCTTGCCCAGACACGCCTCGCTATTTTTAAAAGTTATTTGGGGCCGGGCGTGGTGGCTTACGCCTGTAATCCAAGCACTTTGGAGGCCAAGGCGGGCGGATCACCTGAGGTCAGGAGTTCAAGACTAGCCTGACCAACATGGTGAAACCCCGTCTTAAAAAATAAAAAAATAAAAAATAAAAAAATAAAAGTTATTTGGAAAACAGAGTCTCACTGTGTTGCCCAGGCAGGTCTCAAACTCCTGGGCTCAAGTGATCCTCCCACCTTGGCCTTCTAAAGTGTTAGGATTATAGGCATGAGTCCCGAGCCTGTCCCACACTATTCCTTGAGTTAATAGTTGGCTGACCAAACTTATTATTTTCTTCCTTTAGGGTTTCTATGGCCATTAACTCCAGATTCCTAAAATTTCCAACTTTCAAGTGCTAGAGCTATTGCGTAAGCTTCCATTCACTTGTACCCTGTCCTAATCTCAGCAATTGTGAGGCGACCACATGCCAGGGATGACCAACACTCTGCTTACCGTCAGTAGTGAGGCTCTTGTTTTCATACTTTCTGCAAGTGATCCAACTCCAGAATTCCATCCTGAGGGTCTATTTTAAAGGACCACTTCTAGTGCCAAATATCTTACTTTGGGTGAAACAGACCTTGAGGTAAGTGTTTAAGAACAAGTGGTTTACTTGGGAGGTAATCCCAGGAAGCAATGGAAGGACGTGAGATAGGGAAGACATGGAAAACAATACATGGTCTGTCAAAAAAAAAAGAAAAAAAGAAAAAAGAAAAAAAGAAAAGAAAAGAAAAAACACCAGGTGTGCAGTGCTCACCCCTGTAATCCCAGTACTTTGGGAGACTGAGGCGGGTGGATCACCTGAGGTCAGGAGTTCAAGACCAGCCTGGCCAACACGGCAAAACCCCATCTCTACTAAAAATACAAAAACCAGCCGGGCGTGGTGGCAGGCACCTATAATCCCAACTACTTGGGAGACTGAGGCAGGAGAATCACTTGAACCCAGGAGGCAGAGGTTGCAGTGAGCCAAGATCATGCCACTGTACTCCAGTCTGGGCGACAGAGCGAGACTCTGTCTCAAAACAAAAACAAAAACAAAACAAAACAAAAAGCAATACATGATCTGCTAATGAACAGGTTACACTGGGGCAACTGGGACTCAATTCCACTGGGACCTCAGGAAGGGCAAATAGAACATGCATTGAGTTTTCTGCCCAGGGAATAAGGAAGCTGGGGGTATTTTCCCTTCATCTGTGTCCATCATTGATTGAAGCTTTCTCTTAAGGGCCTAAACTCCCTGGCACTTCTGGCCTGCCTTGTATACTGGCTAAGCACACTCCTGTGGTCAGAAAGCCCTTAGGCAGAGAGTCACAGGTGCTTGCAGTAGAAACCAATGGCCTGTACAGAAACACTGAGTGCCTAGAGAATACTGGGAGGAACATCCAGAGTCTGTTATGAGGGGGGATGGTAAGGGGGAATTACTAAGGTTTTTTTTTTTTTTGAGACAGAGTCTTCCTCTGTCACCCAGGCTGGAGTGCAGTGGCACAATCTTGGCTCACTGCAACCTCCACTTCCCAGGTTCAAGTGATTCTCCTGCCTCAGCCTCCCCAGTAGCTGGGACTACAGGCGCCCACCACCATACCCCGCTGGTTTTCGTATTTTTAGTAGAGAAAAGGTTTCACCATGTTGGCCAGGCTGGTCTCAAACTCCTGACCTCAGGGGATCTGTCCACCTCGGCCTCCCAAAGTGCTGGGATTATAGGTGTGAGCCACTGCACCTGGCCAGAATTATTCAATTTGTTTTTAAATAACCTTGTTCCCTTTTTCTGGTTGAGGTGAGCTTGTGCCTGTACACTGGTTGCCATAGAGCAGAAAGATGGAGGATTTTCTTTCTTTCTTTTTTTTTTTTTTTTGAGATGGAGTTTCGCTCTTGTTGCCCAGGCTAGAGTGCAATGGTACGATCTCAGCTCACCACAACCTCCGCCTCCTGGGTTCAAGTGATTCTCCTGCCTCAGCCTCCCGAGTAGCTAGGATTACAGGCATGCGCTACCACGCCCAGCTAATTTTGTATTTTTAGTAGAAATGGGGTTTCTCCATGTTGCTCAGGCTGGTCTCGAACTCCTGACCTCAGGTGATCTGTCCACCTCAGCCTCCCAAAGTGCTGGGATTACAGGTGTGAGCCACTGTGCCTGGCAAAGATTTTCTTGTTTAGATTTTGAAGTAGGAGGTTTGGTACTACAAAGCTGTACATACTGGGGGACTTTCCCCAAAATAGGGAGGAGGATTGGATGTTGAACAGCAATCAATCAATTAGTCAATAGAACAAGAAGAAGAAGAAGAAATAAAAATGGAAGAATTCTACTACCCACATCATTCATAACCACCAGTCCAAGTTTCTGTTATATTCTCTCATAGCCTCATACTTTCACCTTCTTATCACTCAGAGATGTTTTTGTCTGTAGCAGAATATCTAACTACAATGGCTTAAAAATACAGATTTCTGGGTTTATTTTCTCACAGAACTGGAAGGCTAGAAGTCAGGGGCTGCTGGCATTTGTCCAGCAGCTCAAAAATGTCAGGGCTGATGGCTTTACAGTTCTCTTGGCCTTTTCCTCAATGTCACTAGATGACTTTCACAGCTGCACATTAAAGGAAAAAATAGGAAGGAAGAGGGAGAGACAGTGCCTGTTATCAGGAGGGCAAGAGTTTTCCTGAAGAACCCCTGCATTAGTTTCCCATGATTGCTGTAACAAACTACCACAGACTTAGTGGCTTAGAAGAACACACGTTTAATATCTCACAGTTGTCAATGCCAGAAGTCTGAAATGGGTCTCTCTGGGTTAAAATCACAGTGTCTGCAGGGCTGTGTACCTCCTGGAGGCTCTAGCGGTGTATTCCTTTTCCATCTTCTCAAGGGTGCCCATATCCCTTGACCGGTCTCTCCCTTTCACCATCACAGCCAGCAATCACAATCACATCACTTTTCACTTTATTTTATTTTATTTTTACTTATTTATTTTTAAGACAGAGTCTCAGCCGGGCACGGCTGCTCACGCCTGTAATCCTAGCACTTTGGGAGGCCGAGGTGGGTGGATCACCTGAGGTCAGGAGTTCAAGACCAGCCTGGCCATCATGGTGAAACCCCATCTTTAAAAAAATTAAAAAAAAAGATGGAGTCTCACTCTGTTGCCCAGGCTGGAGTGTAATAGCATGATCTTGGCTCACTGCAAGCTCCACCTCCTGGGTTCAAGAGATTCTCCTGCCTCAGCCTCCCAAGTAGCTGGGATTATAGGCACCTGCCACCATGCCCCAGTAATTTTTGTATTTTTAGTAGAGACAGGGTTTCACCATGTTGGCCAGGCTGATCTCCAACTCTTGACCTCAGGTGATCCTCCAGCCTCAGCCTCCTGCAGTGCTGGGATGACTGGTGTGAGCCACCACGACCAGCCTACATCACTTTGACTTCTGTTTTCATTACCACACCTCCTTCTCTGACTCTTCTGCCCTCTGTCTTCCACATTTAAGGATCCTTGTGATTATTTTGGACCCACCTGAATAATCCTAGCTGATCTCTCTATTTTGAGGTCAGCTGATTTGCAATCCTACTTTTTAAATTTTTTTTTTGAGATGGAGTCTTGCTCTGTTGCCAGGCTGGAGTGCAGTGGCACGATCTCGGCTCACTGCAACCTCCACCTCCCAGGTTCAAGCGATTCTCCTTCCCCAGCTTCCTGAGTAGCTGGGACCACAGGTGCTCGCCACCACACCCAGCTAATTTTGCATTTTTAGTACAGACAGGAGTTTCACCATGTTGGCCAGGATGGTCTCTATCTCTTGACCTTGTGATCCGCCAGCTCTGGCCTCCTAAAGTGCTAGGATTACAGGCGTGAGCCACCGCGCCCGGCCTGCAACCTTACTTCTATTTGCAATCATAATTCCCCTTTGCCATGTAACCTAACATATTCACAGATTCTGGAGACTAGGACACATACATCTTTTGAGGGACCATTGTATTGCCTACCACAACCCACTGTGTCCCTTTGGCCAATATTCCAGCTGGGAGGAGGCGGGGAAAATGGGACTGAGAGTGAGAGTTGGGTTGCTGCACAACAGTGTCTGCCATACCTTGCTAGAACTTTAGACAGTTGTTAATTATATCCTAACTGTATGATACTCTCCCCAGTAGATCATATATTCCATAAGAGCAAGAATCATGTCTGTTTTGTTAGTCATTGTATTTTCAGCATATAACACTGTACCAAACACATAATACCTGCTCAATAAATTCATAATGCATAAAGGAATGCATGAACAAGTACATACACACACATATACACATACTTGCTACAGCATTTCTTTTCTTTTTTCTTTTTGAGATGGAGTCTTGCTCTGTCACCCAGGTTGGAGTGCAGTGGTGCAATCTTGGCTCATCCAACCTCTGTCTCCTGAGTTCAAGCATTTTCTTGCCTCAGCCTCTTGAGTGCCTGGGATTACAGGGACCCGCCACCATGCCTGGCTAATTTTTGTATTTTTAGTAGAAACGGGGTTTCACCATGTTGGGCAGGCTGGTCTTGAACTCCTGACCTCAAGTAATCCACCCACTTTGGCCTCCCAAAGTGCTGGGATCACATGCATGAGCCATTGCATCCAGCCTGATATAGCCTTTTGGGGGTCATAGCTAAGACCTGGAAACAATTTAACTGTTCATCTGTGGAAAACTGATTAAAGAAATAATTGAGGCCAGGCGCAGTGCCTCACACCTGTAAATCCCAGCATTTTGGGAGGCTGAGGCCGGAGGATTGCTTAAGACCAGGAGTTTGAGACTAGCTTGGCCATAGTGAGACCCTATCTCATTTATATATAAAGAAAACAATAATTGATTTTTTTCCGAATAAATCCCTAGTGCATTTATACAACGAAATGCTATGCAATTGTTATAAACAATGAGGTAGATCTTAAATGTAGTGACATGAAAGGATGTTCATGATTTATCATTAAGGGAAAATGCAAGTTGTGGAACAGAGTGTATTGTTTGACCTTATTTATGAGATCGAGAATAAACTGAGCTTATTGCCCCAGGGAGAAAAGAACACAAGGAACCAGAAAGAACAAAGAATCAAATTCTTGGCCTTGAGTTATTCCAGGAACACATACCAAGCATATTCCTGTCTCATGGGCTTTGCACTGATTTTTCTTTTTGCCTGTAATACTCTTCCCTCACATATTAACATGTTGACGTGAATTCTAATTAGTAGCCTGCTCTTTGTTCATTAACATCTCTGTCCAGTGTTTTCTTCTTAGAGGTGCCTGATTTGACCACCCTATCTAAAATAGCATTCCCTATCACTCTTCATCTCCTTGCTTCACTTTATTTTTATTTTTTATTTTATATATATATATATATATATATATATATGTTTTTATTTTTAAAGATGGGGTTTCACCACGATGGCCAGGCTGGTCTTGAACTCCTGACCTCAGGTGATCCACCCACCTTGGCCTCCCAAAGTGCTAGGATTACAGGCGTGAGCCACCGTGCCCGGCCCGCTTCGCTTTATTTTTATAACATTGTATTTCTATTAGTTTAATTGCTTATTGTCTCTCTTCTCCTTTGGAACGTGCACCTCATGGGGCCAGGGTTCTAGGTGATTTGGATGTGGGTTGCTGGAGTATCTCACTTTAAGAATCACTTCTTTTTTTTTGAGATGGAGTTTCACTTTTGTTGCCCAAGCTGGAGTGCAGTGGCGCGACCTCTCGGGTTTAAGGATTCTCCTGCTTCAGCCTCTCGAGTAGCTGGGATTACAGCATCCACCACCATGCCTGGCTCATTTTTTGTATTGTTGGTAGAGATGGGGTTTTGCCATGTTGGCCGGGCTGGTCTCGAACTCCTGATCTCAGGTGATCTACCCGCCTAGGCCTCCCAAAGTGCTGGGATTACAGGCATGAGCCACTGCGCCTGGCCTTTTAAGAACCACTGCTAATGCTTAGCGCAGCAGTTCTCAAAATATTGTCTCTAGACCAACAGCATGAATATCATCTGAGTACCTGTTAGAAAGGCAAATTTCAAGCCCCACTCTAGACCTACTGAATTAGAAACCCTGAGAGTAGGGCCCAGCGGTCTCAGAAGCCTTTTAGGATATTCTGATGCACACTAAAGTTTGAGAACCATTGACTGAATTAAAAAAATTAGCCAGGTACTGTGACACGAACTGTAGTACCAGCTACTCAGGAGGTTGAGGAGGCAGGATTGCTTGACTCCAGCAGGTTGAGGCTGCAGTGAGCCATGATCACACCACTGCACTCCAGCCTGAGTGACAGAGTGAGACCCTGTCTCCAAAAAAAGAGCCAGTAGTGGTGGCTTAAGCCTGTGATCCCAGCACTTTGGGAGGCCAAGGTGGGTGAATCACAAAGTTAGTAGTTTGAGATCAGCCTGGCCAACATGGTGAAACCCCATCTCTACTAAAGACACCAAAAAAAAAAAAAAAAATTAGCTGGGTGTGGTGACAGACGTCTGTAGACCCAGCTACTCGGGAGGCTGAGGCAGGAGAATCACTTGAACCTGGGAGGCGGAGGTTGCAGTGAGCCGAGATCGCACCACTGCACTCCAGCCTGGGAGACAGGGTGAGTCTCATATCAAAAAAAAAAAAAAAAAGTTGAAATCCTGTGTTTAACTTACTTTAATTTTTGTGTGTGTCTAGACCTCTGATTACTGATCGTCTTTTCTTTCGTGAGTTTTACTTTCCAGTAAACTCCCTGCACTCCTAATTTCTGCTGCTTCTTCCTTAAAGAATGCTACCTGCTAGATGACCTCTTTGCTAGGGGAAATGGGACATTTTTAATGTGTGGCATGAATTGAATGGTGATTACTTAAATTATCACCCATGGTGGCTTGAAATGGAATGCAATTGCAGGACAAACCTTTGCAAAATCAAGTGGTTAGAGCACTTAGTCCCTATGGTGACAATGGTGATTGCTAACGTGGCTAAGGCTGTTTCTGATGACTGTAGAGAACTTACATTGAAAAGAGGACAAATTGAAAGCATCGAATGCACACCTCAGACCATAATGGAAAATCAAACAGCCACAATGCCAGCGTTAAAGGAGTCTTTATTTTCCTCAAGCTGCAGGACAGATATGCCTGAAGATCATGCTTAGGGACTGATTATAAATGTTGCAGATGTGCAGCATAAATTAAAGGTACAGACTTGCCAGCACTCTTAGGTTAAGTTAAAGGCACTCCTGGGGAAGGAATAGGACCCTTACACATTGGATGGAATTATTTGGGCATAAACAGATGAAGCTGAGAAAAATGTAACCCCCAACTCCCCTTCCTTGCCAGTAGAAGCAGCCCTATATTCCTTGTCTAAAGGTACCAGGCTTCCCCTGCATAAAAACATTTTATGACCTGGCGCGGGGGCTCATGCCTGTAATCCCAGCATTTCGGGAGGCTGAGGTGGGCAGATCACCTGAGGTCGGGAGTTCGAGACCAGCCTGACCAACGTGAGAAAAACCCAGTCTCTCTCTTTTTTTTTTTTGAGAAACCCAGTCTCTACTAAAAATACAGAAAAATTAGCTGGGCATGGTGCTGCATGCCTGTAATCCCAGCTACGCGGGAGGATGAAGTGGTAGAATCGACTGAACCCGGCAAGGGGAGGTTGCGGTGAGCCAAGATTGTGCCATTGCACTCCAGCCTGGGCAACAGGAGTGAAACTCTGTTTTAAAAACAACCTTTTATTTTTGTTTGTTTATTTATTTATTGAGACAGAGTCTTGCTCTGTCACCCAGGCTGGAGTACAGTGGTGCGATCTCAGCTCACTGCAACCTCCACCTCCCAGGTTCAAACAATTCTCCTGTCTCAGGCTTCTCAGTAGCTGGGACTACAGGCGCAAGCCACCACACCCGGCTAATTTTTGTATTTTTCAGTAGAAATGGGTTTTCGCCATGTTGACCAGGCTGGTTTTCAACTCCTGACCTTAGGTGATCCACCTGCCTTGGCCTCCCAAAGGGCTGGGATTACAGGTGTGAGCCACCGTGCCTGGCAAAAATGTTTTAGTGACTTCCACTGAGGTGTTTGTCTCCCAAGGAATGTTAATTCTCCTCAGAACCAACCCCCACAATACCACATTACCTCCACTTTCATAAGAATGATTAAATCTTAGCATAGCCCAGATGCCCAAATGCCCAAGGGGAAGGGAATGTTGAAGTGGAATTACTATGTGCCACCTGCTCGGTGCCTACTTCCAACTACATTGTCAGAAGAATTGGGTAGTGGGGTGACCGCTGTCTTGATTTGCCTCGGACTTACAGGTTTCCTAGGTTGTGACATTTTCAGTTTAAAAGCGGTACAGTCCCAGGAAAATTGGGAGAAGTTGGTCACCCTAATGGGAGGGCACTCTCTTCAATAAGGCATCAAGAAATATGTTGGTGAGAGGAGCATTAGTATTATTGAAAACCTCTATCCTTTGTAGGCCAGGGATGATGGTGGGAGATGCTTCCTTGGGAACAATAGGGTCCAAATGGTACTTAACTTTGAGAACTAAGGTGGGTGCAAGTGACATAATAAGTACAGGGATAGGATGGCAATAGAGTGTTTTTCGCCTCCATCTGTTGCAGTAGTTGATTATTTATGGAATTCCCTTAGAATAAAATAGATGTGACTTTCAGAAGCAGAAAAATTCTAAGTCTGGTGGGCAGAAACTTTGCAGACTCCTCGACTCTTACTCTGTTCCCAGATCTGCTAAGCCAGTTCACAGATTCTGGATCCCATTGATTAGGAGGGAGGCTGGATTTCTCTGAGAAAGGACTTTGCGGTGTTGCTATCCCAGATGTATATTGCAAGTCTTCTAAGTCTCCCCCAGACTGGGACCTGTGGCCATTCAGTAGAGGACCATGACCAAGAAAAAGGAAATATCGGCCAGGTGTGGTGGCTCACGCCTGTAATCCCAGCACTTTGAGAGCCCGAAGAGGGTGGATCACAAGGTCAGGACTTCGAGACCAGCGTGATCAATATGGTGAAACCCCGTCTCTACTAAAAATACAAAAAAATTAGCTGGGTGTGGTGGCACATGCCTGTAATCCCATCTACTCAGGAGGCTGAGGTGGGACAATTGCTTGAACCTGGGAGGCAGAGGTTGTAGTGAGCTGAGATGGTACCATTGCACTCCAGCCTGGGGGACAGAGCAAGACTCCATCTCAAAAATAAAATAAAATAAAAAAGGGATTTGGGATGGGCGCAGTAGCTCATGCCTATAATCCCAGGGGAAAAAAAAAGAAAAGAAAAAGAAAAAGGAGGCCGGGCGTGGTGGCTCATGCCTGTAATCCCAGCACTTTGGGAGGCCAAGGCGGGTGGATTGCTTGAGGTCAGGAGTTCGAGACCAGCCTGGCCAACATGGTGAAACCCCGTCTCCAAAATTTAAAAAAAAACAGAGAGAAAATGGAAATATCCAGAACTTCTTGAAAATTATTAGATTCTGTCTCTAAATTGATGCTAATTCTTATAGACATAGTTTGTCACTGTTATCCATCACATTCTGCCACATTCCTGGTGGAATCCTGCTACATTCCCTGGTGGAAGCATTTCTCCTGCACTAGAACTTCCTAACCCACTGAGTCCAACATGTAGACATAGTTTGCCACTGTTATCCGTCACCGGAGTGGGGATTTATTGAGTCAGATGCTAAATAAAGTCTTGGTCTGAGTCCACTTCAGTGGGAACTTGCGCCCATCTTTGCAGAATCACCACACACTGGTTTTCTGACCTACATATCCACAGAGGGAAAGCTCTTATTATAGGGAAGTAGCAACTAGCAACCCCTTTTTCTTTTTCTTTTTTTAAATTTATTTTATTTATTTTTTATTTTTATAGAGACGGGGTCTAGCCATGTTGCCCAGGCTGGAGTGCAGTGGCTATTCACAGGCGCGATCCCACTACTGATCAGCACGGGAGTTTTGACCTACTCCGTTTCCGACCTGGGCCTGTTCGCCCCTCCTTAGGCAACCTGGTGGTGCCCCGCTCCCGGGAGGTCACCATATTGATGCCGAACTTAGTGCGGACACCCGATCTGCATAGCGCACTACAGCCCAGGACTCCTGGGCTCAAGCGATCCTCCCACCTCAGCCTCCCGAGTACCTGGGACTATAGGCACGCGCCACTGGGCCCAGCAGCAACCCTTTTAACTGTACCTCCTCCACCTCCCACCCTTACCCTTAAAGCAAGACCAAATCCCTGAGACAATGGAAGAGACTGGAATCAAAACCAAGGACTTGAAAAATGGAAATGTGAAGATTCCAACTACATGCCCCTGTTTAACTGGCCTGTTTGGCCTATGGAAAATGCCGTAGGTGTTTGTGGGCTACTGTTCATCAGGTAATGATGCCAGTCACGGCTGTGGTTCCCATTTACTGGAGCAAATGAACATAGCCTCTGGCACCTTATTCCCTAGCAAATGGTATCAGCAAAGATAATCAGGGACAGTTTATCCTCATTCTCTTACCTCAGGGCAATCTTAAACTAGGCTGTTTTCTGTCATAATCTATTCCAAAAGGAACTGGCTGTCCTTTCATCCCACAGACATAATGCTGGTCCATTACATTGATGACATAATGATAATGATTCCTTTGAGCAGCAACAATCAAGCACCATAATTGACTTATGGTCACAGGCTAGGAGACAAATCCTATGAAAGTTCTGATGTCTGCTAAATGGATGACATTTCTAGGGGTCCAGTGGCCTGGAGCATGTCAGGCTATCTCCTCTAAAATAAAAGACAAATTGTTTTTCCCTGCATCACCCACCACAAAGAAAGAAACCAGTCCTCCTCTGTGGGCCTCGTTAGATTTAGGTGGCAATGCATACCATATTTGGGCATGCTGCTCTGGCCTATTTACTGAGTAACCTGTAAGGCTGCCAGTTTTGAGTGGGATTTGAAGTAAGAAAAGGCTCTGCAGCAAATCTGGGCTGCCCTGTTGCTTGGGCCTTATGACTCAGCAGACTGAATGGTTTTGGAAGAGTGTGGCAGAGATGTTCTATGAAGCCCAATAAGTCTCACAGCACAGACTCTTAGGGGATTGAATGTAAGGCTATACATCCTCCTTTTTATTTCTTGAGACAGGGTCTGGCTCTGTTGCCCAGGCTGGAGTGCAGTGGTACAATCTTGGCTCACTGCCACTTCCACCTCCCAGGCTCAAGCGATTCTCCCGTCTCAGCCTCCCAAGTGGTTGGGACTTTAGGTGCACATCACTGTGCCTAGCTGCTTTTTGTACTTTTTGTAGAGATGGGGTTTAGCCATGTTGCACAGGCTGGTCTCGAACTCCTGAGCTCAAGCAATCTGCCTACTTCAGCCTCTTAAATTGCTGGGATTTGCAGGTGTGAGCCATCACACCTGGCCAAGACTATACTTTTCTTACTTGACAATTATTCTTCATTTGAAAGGCACCACCTGGTTTGCTACTAGGCCCTGGTGGAGACTGAATTTCTCTCCCTTCCTGCCGTCTTTTCTTTTTTCTCTTTCTTTCTTTCTCTCTTCTTTCTTTGTTTCATTTTTTTAAAGGGTCTTGTTCTGTTGCCCAGACTGGAATGCAGTGGTACAATTATAGCTCACTGCAGCCTTGAACTCCTGGCCTCAAGGGATCCTTCCACCTCAGCATGCCGAGGAACTAGAACTACAGGTGTGCACCACCATGCCCAGATAATTTTTAATTTCTTTTGTAGAGACAGGGTCTCACTCTGTTGCCCCGGATGGTCTCAAACTCCTGTCCTCAAGTGATCTTCCTGCCTTGGCATCTCAAAGTATTGGGATTACAGGCGTGAGCCATCATTCCTGGCCATGACTGAATTTCTGACTATGGGACATGAAGAGACTACGTGACTTGAACTGTCCATTATTAACTGAGTGTTATCTAACCCATTTAATCATCAAATGGCCATATGCAGGCAGCATTCCATTATTAAATAGAAATTGCATATAATATTGGATCCTAGAAAAGTGGGAAGGTAAAAGTAAAATGAACGAGGAAGTGGCTCAAACAGACTCTCATGGTACTTGCCACTATCTCTCCATCAGTCCATATATATGGCCTTAAAGAGAGTTCTTTATGACTATTTAACAAAGTGAGAAGACATAGGTCTGTGGGTCTCTGGATGTGTTTGCATAGTAGGCTTGCAGCTGCTGAAAGTGAGCAGCAGTTGTCTTATAGCCCCACTCAGGAATGGCCCCTAAAGACAGAGGTATAGGAAAATCTTCCCAAATAATACATCTGATTGCTTACATGGAAGTAAGGATAAATATCTTCATATACTGATCTATGCAGATTCATGGGCAGAGGCTAACAAAGTTGGCTGGCTAGTGAAGAGTATGAAAAGAACAAGATAAGAATTTGGTGATGAGGAGGCTTAGAAGAGTGATATGTGCATGGGTCTCTTAGAGTAGGCCAGATGTGAAGGTATTTGTATTCCATGTAATTGTCCCCAGATGGCATTCTTTGTAGAGGAGAGTCTCAGCAATCAAGTGGATGAGATGATCTATTCTGTTGATGTTAGTCAACCTTTTCCTTCAGTTACCTTAATGTTTGCTCAGTAGACCCTTGTACAAAATGGTCATGGCAGCTGGGATGGGGTCTGTATGTGGACTGAACAACAGGTTCTTCTCACTGAAGCTGATCTCTCTATCATCACTGTCTAATGGGCAATCTGCTTATCAGCAGGGACCAAAGGCTGAGGCACCAGTATGGTTCCATTCCACAGGGAACCAGATAGTCATCTGGTGGGAGGTTAGTTACACTAGACTCCTTTCATCATGGGAGAAGGCACAGAATGTCTTTACAGGAACAGATACATACTCTGAATACAAGTTTGCTTTTCATACTCGCAATGCTTTTGCCAGCACCACCATGTGGACTCACAGAATGCCTTATTCATCAACATGGCATCCCACCGAACAGCGCCACCAACAAAGGAACTCATTTTATTTTAGGATGAAGGAAATGTGTTGATAAGCTCATCTCTGTGGAATTCACTGATCTTATCCTGTGTCCCATCACCCAGAAACAATCTTCTTGCAAGAAGGGCTGTGTCTAGAACCCAGTGGGCTTCCTCTTGCTCAATAGTATTGGTCAATGAAAACTGGTAATTCAATCAAGTTAAGATTATAAGGACCCAGATTCAGTGGGGATAAAGCTTTCAGGAACTTCATCAGGTAATGTATCCTGTCCTGCTGAGATGCTGGAAGAGGATAAGGGAAACATGGAGTGAATGGTAGAAAAAAGAGGTATGATTATCAACTGAAGACTTCCTTCCAGTTTTAGAAGCAGGGACTGTAGCAACTATGTTTATGTTTCTCTTCTACTTTGTATAAAATCCACTGGCAGTGGCTAATATTTTAGATTTAATGTGGGAGTATGAATGAATCAACATCACCCTGTAATGATACAGTAGCTAATAGGACTTTGTACATTCTGTTTTGAGTACATAAGTTTTTCATCTGGACAAAAAGCAAGAGTGGATGTAGAGAGGACAAAAGAAATGGCCAGTACTGGAAATTCTGTTTTCCCTTTCAAGATCCACTTTTTTTTTTTTTTTTTTTTTAAGATGGGGTTTAACCATGTTGGCCAGGCTGGTCTTGAACTCCTGACCTCAGGTGATCCACCCACCTCGGCCTCCCAAAGTGCTAGGATTACAGGCATGAGCCACCACGCCCAGCCTCAAGATCCACTTTTAACCTTTCTCCATCCTGCTCTGTCCCCTGACCCATATAAAACGCATTTGCCAGCATTTTTTGCATTATGACTTCTAGCCTTTAGCCCATGGGAGGTATCAGCAGGAGATCAGATGGTGAAGGAGAGAAAGATTGGGGTATTTTCCAGACCCTCTTCCTGCTAGGATATGAATTGGCAGTGACTATATTTCCTCTACAGAAACCCACAGTTCCTGTTGGGTGTTCCTTTCCTTATAGTCACTCGTACAGCTATCACTAGCTTTTGGTAACTACGCCCTCCCCTGCCCCTTCAGGCTTAGGCGTGCTAATGTTTTCTTATTTATTTATTTATTTTTTTAAGAGGGAGTTTCGCTTTTGTTGCCCAGGCTGGAGTGCAGTGGCATAATCTCAGCTCACCGCAACATCCCGCTCTGGGGTTCAAGAGATTCTCCTGCCTCAGCCCCCTGAATAGCTGGGATTACAGGCATGTGCCACCATGCCCAGCTAATTTTGTATTTTTAGTAGAGACGGGGTTTCTCCATGTTGGTCAGGCTGCTCTTGAACTCCCGACTTCAGGTGATCCTCTTGCTTTGGCCTCCCAAAGTGCTGGGATTACTGGCGTGAGCCATTGCGCCCGGCCGACATTTGTTTTTTTTTTTTTAAACCTAGTATATGGTTAATTTTTATACATGTTCAATGTGCTGGACCACACTAGATTGCCTTTATGTGAATTAGGAAAATATGTTCTATCTTCCAGCTAAATGCGGCGCCACACTTGAACATGTGCTTTGGCAAGTGGAGCATGGCATGGAATTTGGCCCCCACTTTTCCCTTTAGCTAGGTCCCCTTGATCTGTGAACATGGCCCTGCTTATGTATTCTTCTTTTTTTTTCTCTTTTCTTTACCCCCTCCCTCTACTTCTGTTCATGTGTTCTTGTAAAAAATGTTTATTTTCCAGTTGCTAGGTACAGTGTTCTATGTATAGCTACCAGCTCAAGCTTATTCATTTGTTCAAATTTTCTGCATCATCACTGATTACTTTGTCTGCTTTATCTATCAGTTTTTGAGAGAGATGAACTAAAGACTGTCTGTGGTGGTAAATTTGTCAATTTCATCTCATAGTTCTGTTATTTTTTGCTTCACATGTTTCAAAACTGTAATTGATTACATTCAAGACTAGGATTGTTATATTTCCCCGGTCAATTGAAATTTTTATGAATACATAATAACCACCCTTAAATGTAGTAATTATTTTTCTTTTTTTTTCTTTTTGAGACCGAGTTTCACTCTTGTTGCCCAAGCTGGAGCGCAGAGGTGCGATCAGCTCACTGCAACCTTGGTCTCCCGGGTTCAAGCGATTCTCCTGCCTCAGCCTCCCAAGTAGCTGGGATTACAGGTGCACACCCCCACACCTGGCTAAGTTTTTGTATTTTTAGTAGAAACGGGTTGTCACCATGTTAGCCAGGCTGGTCTTGCACTCCTGACCTCAGGTGATCGGCCCACCTTGGCCTCTCAAAGTGCTGGGATTACAGGTGCGAGCCACTGCACCTGGCTGTAATTATTTTTTTCTTTTTCTTTTTTTTTAATTTATTTTTGAGATGGAGTCTCACTCTTGTTGCCTGGGCTGGAGTGGAATGGCTCGATCTCGGCTCACCGCAACCTCCGCCTCCCGAGTTCAGGTGATTCTCCTGCCTTAGCCTTCCGAGTAGCTGGGACTACAGAGATGTGCCACCATGGGTGGCTAATTTTGTATTTTTAGTAGAGATGGGGGTTCACCATGTTGGTCAGTCTGGTCTCGAACTCCTGACCACGTGATCCACCTGCCTCGGCCTCCCAAAGTGCTGGGATTTACAGGTGTGAACCACTGTGCCTGGCCTTATTTTTCTTTTGAAGTCCATTTTATCTGATATTTACCCTAATATCAAGAAGAAATTAAAACACAATTAAAATAAATTAAATTACAACAGCTTAATTTTTGTTGATCTTAGTATTTGGATAGTGTATTTGCCCCATCATTTCACTTCCAACCTTCTCGTGTCCCTGTGTTTTAGGGATATCCCTTAAAAATAGCTAGACTTGGCCGGGCGCAGTGGCTCATGCCTGTAATCCCAGCACTTTGGGAGGCTGAGGTGGGCAGATCACCTGAGGTCAGGGGTTCGAGACCAGCCTGACCAACATGGTGAAACCCCATCTCTTAAAAAAAAAAAAAAAAAGCCTCACCATGGCCTAAAAAGAAAAGATAGCTAGACTTTGGCCGGGAGCAGTGGCTCACGCCTGTAATCCCAACACTTTGGGAGGCCGAAGTGGGCAGATGGCTTTAGCTCAGGAGTTTGAGACCAGCCTACAAAAAATACAAAATTTAGCCGGGTGTGGTGGTGAATGCCTGTAGTCCCAGCTGTTCCGGAGGCTGAGGTGGGAGGATTGCTTGAGCCTGGGAGGCAGAGGTTGCAGTGATCCAAGATCGTGCCACTGCACTCCAGCCTGGGTGATAGAGCAAGACCTTGTCTCAAAAAAAAAAAAAAAAAAAAAAAGCTAGAGCTTTTAAAACCCAGACTGATAATCTTTGCTTTTCAGCTGGAACATTTAGTTCATTTGTATTTCATGCAATTACCGATATACTTAAGTTTAAATCTTCTGTTATTCTAATCCTTTATTCTATTCTGCCACTTTTCCAAAACTTTTTTCCTATTTTCTTGTCTTCTTTGGATTGATGAATTTTTTTCTTTCATTTTTTTCCCCTTTGCCGGTTTGAAAGATACACTTTTATGTTTGTAGTGGTTATCCTAGAAATGTTAATATTTATACTTAACTAAGATTAGTTAATACAAATATATTACCAATACCCAGCATTCCAGGAGACAGTCCCACACAGACTACAGTTTATAGCAATGTGCAGCATTGTTCAGCATACATAGACAGGTCCTAAGCACGTTAGAGAACATCTGCACACTGTCGTGGAGTCCATTAACAAACAACCTCTTGCCTACGCACAGGGCTAGATCTAGATATTTTGAATCCTTCTCAACAGTTCTATGAGCCCATCTCCTGTCTTGTATGATTTTCTTTTTAAAGTCTGGCATCATCAACCTTCTTTAGCAGACTGCCATTGGGCGACAAGAGCAACATATTGCTGTAAATGTGCGGAGAGTTGGAAGTATCTAGGAGTTTATGTTTCTCCTGGGATAGCCTGTAGCCCACTGGATAACTCATGTGAAAGTATGAAAGCCCAGCTCCCTTGCCTCAGGCTGGACAAATTCTCAATAATCTATGTCTTATATATCCCGATTGGATAAAGGAGAGGCTGGCACTTCATTTTGCATCCATGCTTGTTCTCATCCCCTCTTCTGTCCTCTTTTCCTCACTTCCTTATCTGTTTCTCCTGGGAGCACTTCCTAAATAAGCCACTTATGCTCAAATCTTCATCTCAGGGTATGTATCTGCTTTTTTTTTTTAGACGGAGTTTTGCTCTTGTTGCCTAGGCTGGAGTGCAATGGCATAATCTTGGCTCACTGCAACCTCCACCTCCTGGGTTCAAGCAATTCTCGTGCCTCAGTCTCCTAAGTAGCTGGGATTACAGGCATGTGCCATCATGCCCTGTAGACACGGGTTTCACCATGTTGGCCAGGCTGGTCTCGAACTCCTGACCTTAGGTGATTCACCCGTCTCGTCCTCCCAAAGTGCTAGGATTACAGCCATGAGCCACTGCGTCCGGCCAGGTGTGTGTCTGTTAATCCTGACCTAAGACAAAGCCTATGCATATAACAAAGATTAGTGTACCATAAGACAGCTCCCACCCAGACAAAGGCCTATACCAACAGTCTCCATGCAGCACAGGTGTATCCTTCTGGTGAGGGTGAGGTCTTGCTCTATAGATTAATACTAGTTTCTCTGCCTTTGCTCTCTGCCTCCTTAATTTTTCCACTCTTCCTGCAACTGCCTTCCTTCTGGAGGCATGGCTTACTTGATGCATCCTTTTGGAAGAACTGTTGGCCAGGCACGGCGGCTCAAGCCTGTAATCCTAGCACTTTGGGAGGCTGAGGCGGGCAGATCGTGAGGTCAGGGGTTCAAGACCAGCCTGGCCAACATGGCGAAACCCTCTCTACTAAAAATACAAAAATTAGCCAGGTGTGGTGGCAGGCACCTGTAATCCTACCTACTCTGGAGGCTGAGGCAGAATTGCTTGAATCTCGGAGGCAGAGGGTGCAGTGAATCGAAATCACGCCGTTGCACTCCAGACTGGGTGACAAGAGCAAGACCCCGTCTAAAAAAAAAAAAAGAAGAAAGAAAGGAAAAGAAACTGGGCATGTGCAGCCCAGCCTTTAACTCTCTATTATAATCTTGGGACAGGAGTAGGTGTTCTGCTCTGTTCTGCTCTCTTCCAGTGCTGCATGTCACTTGGTGGGTCAGTCTATTTCAGGAGTTTACTGTTGGAAAGTCCAATCGCTTGGAGCCTTAACTGCATTCTCCTGGATACTTCATCCTTTCCTCTTTTTTTTTTTTTTTTTTTATAAAACTTGATTTAGAACTTGGACAAAGAAGAGGCGTGTGTCATGCGGATTCCTCCAATCCCAATGAATACTATTACCTTCATTTGATAACGGAAGAAACAGAAGTATAGAGAAGTTAATTAACTTGCTAAAGGTCATGCAGCTAAGTGGTAAAATCTGGGTTCAAACTCCTGCAGTGTAGGGTTAAGAATGTGGGCTCTAGGCTGGACACAGTGTCTCACGCCTGTAACCCAAGCACTTTGGGAGGCTGAGGTTGGTGGATCAATTGAGCTCAGGAGTTCAAGACCGGCCTGGGCAAAATGGCAAAACCCTGTCTCTACAAAAAATACAAAAATTAGCCAGGTATTGTGGCACATGCCTATAGTCCCAGCTACTTGAGAGGCTGAGATGATGGCTTGAGCTTGGGAGGTGGAGGCTGCAGTGAGCTGAGATCACGCCACTGCATTCCAGTCTGGGTGACAAAACCAGACCCTGTCTCCAAAGGAAAAAAACAAAAAGATTGTGGGCTCTGGAGCCTGACTTCATGAGTTTGAAGAGGAAAATGAAATGGAAGGGAAAACAACAATAAGAAACTAAGAGGAGACAATGAGAGTTTTTATAATCTGAGGCCTGTTTACACTTATTTACACCTAGTAGACAGATAGTGCTAACACATCTCAGTTACCAAATTATAATCATCTCTTCCCTGTGACCCTGACAAACCTCTCCCTCACAGGGGTCAGGAGCAACCTCTCTGTCGCCCCTTCCAGGCTCAAGTGATTCTCCTTCCTCAGCCCCCTGGTAGCTGGGACTACAGGCACACAACACCATGCTCAACTAATTTTTTTTCTTCAGTTTTTATTTTAAATACTGGGGTACATGTGCAGGATGTACAGGTTTGTTACATAGGTAAATGTGCCATGGTGCAGAGATCAGCCATCACCTAGGTATAATAAGTACGTCTGGGTATGGCATGATCCTTCTTCCCACTCTGCCTCTTTTGTGGGATTCCAGTTCCCACCTGAAGGCCTAACTCTACCATCTGGCACAGATAATGAAAAGACCTTTTTCTGGCCAGGTGCGGTTGCTCATGCCTGTAATCTCAGCACTCTGGGAGGCTGAGGTGGGCGGATCACCTGAGGTCAGGAGTTTAAGACCAGCCTGGCTAACAAGGTGAAACCCTTCTCTACAAAAATTAGCCAGGCATGATGGTGGGTGTCTGTAAACCTAGCTACTCAGGAGGCTGAGGTGGAGAATTGGTTGAACCTGGGAGGCACAGGTTGCAGTGAGCCAAGATCGTGCCATTGCACTCCAGCCTGAGCGACAGAGTGAGACTCTGTCTTGCAAAAAAAAACAATGAAAAAACCCAAACAAACAGAAAAGATGTTTTTCTCACCAAAGGAGCAGTTTGGACAGAAAGGAGACAAATGGTTTGGTTTGGCATAAACAGCCTTAGCATAAAATGCAGAAGTTGTCAGGTAGCTTATTCCAAAGAACTTTTCTTCATTTTAAATCTCAAAAAATTCTTTGCATTCATTCTTTAACTACTTTATTTTGTCTTGTTTTGCTTTTATGTGCTTCCTTTTTGGTCCCATTACCTGTCTTCACTAAGATGGTAAGTTAAAAGACTGCTTGAACTTACGATAACCTAAAATCAACCTATCATTCCATGCATCAGAATGTCAACATTGAAACTACCCAATCCCTGGCCTCCACCACTGACCTCAGTCTCTGACTAGCACATTGGTACCCATGAGCTCGTGAGATCACCAGGGAAAAATCCCCCCCATCTGGCTGCTGAGATAATACCAGATGCTGATAGCAAAGAGCAGGCAAGCCAACAACAAGGATGCAGAAGATTTAATAGCTTTGCGATTTTATAGATCAAAAAGCCAATTAGCTCTTGAGTAATTCCTAAAGGAGTCATCATACCATGTAAAAATAGTTCTGCAGTTTCTGGGAGAAGGGAAAACCAGGCCTCAAAGGGCACCACTATACTCAGGTCATACCACAAGTGTGACATACTAATTAGTATGCATACTGCACAGTTCAATGTTTGGAAGAAGAAATCGCTGTGATACGTGGCAAGGTAAGCCACAGTACAGGATAATACTGTAGCTCAGTGGTTCTCAAAAGGGGACTATTTTGCCCTCCAGGAGACATTTAGTAATGTCTGGAAATGTTGGTTGTAAGAACTGGTGTGTGTGTGTGTGTGGGGCAGGGCTGCTACTGATATCTAGTGAGTCAAGGCCAGGGATGTTGCTAAACATTCTACAATGCAGAGGATCCCACCCCCTGGCCCCCATCTCCCCTATCTCCACAAAAAATTATCTGATCCAGGTTGAAAGTCCTTGCTGTAGATTACACAGACAAGTGTACATAAATGGCAAGATAGTGCTTCTTGTATCACAGAAGCTGCTTTGGAATAATGACTTCAAAGTTTTCCAGGGAGGATGATGGTACATGAAGATTCACCATATCATTCTGTTTGCTTTGTATACATTTTAAATTTTCCTTAATAAGGAAAGATGAAAAGACCAGAGGGCACTTCTGTATTTGACCCTCCTCGAAATGACAGAAGGTTTTTACAAGCAGAAATCATTGATACTGAAAGGTATATATTTTCTTGTTTTTCTTATTATACTTTAAGTTCTGGGGTACATGTCAGAACATGCAGGTTTGTTACATAGGTATACATATGCCATGGTGGTTTGCTACATCCATCACCCGCTCATCTACATTAAGTATTTCTCCTAATGCTATCCCTCCTCTAGACCCCCATCCCCTGACAGGCCCCGGTGTGTGGTGTTCCCCTCCCTGTATCCATGTGTTCTCATTGTTCAACACCCACTTATGAGTGAGAACATGCAGTGTTTGGTTTTCTGTTCTTGTGTCAGTTTCCTGAGAATGATGGTTTCCAGCTTTATCCATGTCCCTGCAAAGGACATGAGGTGTATATTTTCTAGTGGGTGGCTTTAGAATTTCAAAGTCAGACAGGACACTAGAGGACTAGATACAGCTGGCAAAAAACAATCATAAACAATGGGGCATTTTCCCAGAACCAGTTCTGAATACAGCATATACCTTAAATAGTTTTTCAATGCAAATGGACCTGGTTCATCTGACAAAACTTGCCATACTTAGAAGATACTAGCTCTAAAGTTCATATGTGGGGTAGGATTTCTTCATTTAGATTGTATTTTCTGCCAAATGTGCGTTTTTTTTTTTAAACCCAAAGCAGATGCATTTTTTTTCCTATGTGTGTGTGTGTTTTTTTTTTTCCAAACGTGTGCTTTTTAAAAAAAATCTTTTATTTTGAAAAGTTGCTGTAGGAGTCAAGGGAAAACTTCCCCTTCATCCTCTGAAAGTCCACTGAAAAATCAACTGCCAAAAGGCAGATTAATTGGAGAAAAGGCATACAAATTAATTTAACGTGTATACATGAAAAGAACCAGAGTGATTACCCACCCCACAATGTGGTTCAGAAGCTTATGTACTGTCTTGGTCAACCAGATTCTGGGAGTGGAGAATTCTGTTGAGTGGATTACTGGGACAAATGAGTGGGTCAGGAAACAGAGATTAATTGTATATTATCTTGTGAAAGGGTCTGTTTAGGTGTGGTTATATTCTTGGTCCTACAGGGAAAGGAAGAATAGACAATTTTTCTTTTTGGTGGGTCTGAATCTTAGCCAGATAAAGGTTTGGGTGAGATGGTGGCAAGTGGAAAAGGTCAGAGAGATCTTGAGGCTTCTTCAGTTCAGCATGTCAAAGTACTGTATTTTGGGGTATCAGCTTCTGAGTCCAACATTGCACAAGTGGAACAGAGAATCCCTGTATGTCCTTCATCCTGTAGAGGAGGGAAAACCTTTCCTTTATCCTCTGAGGTTTCAATAATTGAGTCTATGAAATAAACTGACGGTAGACAAATTAACAGGAGAAAAGGTATAACAATCCATTACATGCATGGAGGTATGTCATGAAAGAAAAGTGAATACCCCCAAACCCAGTGAGAGTTAGAAGCTTATATACCCTTTTCATGGAGGTGAGAGGAGGGAGGATATAGGTAACTTAGGATAGAATGAATGATTTTGGGGAAAGATGAATGGGCCCTCAGAAGAATAGGTCAAAGACTGTGACAAAGTCTGTCTGGGCATGGCATGGACTTCCAGTCTCCTCTCCTGTTTAATTTTCTCTGGTTGATGAGATTCCTGGGGAGGAGATTCATGATAACTGAGTTAGTTTTGGAGGCTCTGTCTTTAGGCAGATACAGGAAGTTCAGAGAAAGCCTCTATCTGCATTTGCTCTTCCCCATGAGTCCTAAGTTTAAAGTAATCAGCATACTAAAACAGCATATTTTGGGGTGGTATTACAGAACTCCTTCAATCCGGATTCCTAAAGTTAATAGTTTACATTTGCTTAATCATCCTATTACTTTTCTCTTTTCTTTTCTTTCTTCTTTCTTTCTTCTTTTTTTTTTTTTTTGAGATGGAGGCTCAGTCTCTTGCCCAGGCTGGAGTGCAGTGGTGCAATCTCGGTTCACTGCAACCTCTGCCACCTGAGTTCAAGTGATTCTCCTGCCTCAGCCTCCCGAGTAGCTGGGATTACAGGCAACTGCCACTGTGCCTGGCTAATTTTTGTATTTTTAGTAGAGATGGGGTTTCACCATCTTGGCCAGCCTGGTCTTGAACTCCTGACCTCGTGATCTACCCGCCTTGACCTCCCAAAGTGCTGGGATTACAGGTGTGAGCCACTGTCCTCGGCCTACTTTTTTCCTTTTTTTTTTTTTTTTTTTAGACGGAGTCTTGCTCTGTTGCCCAGGCTGGAGTGCAGTGGCATGATCTCAGCTCACTGCAGCCTCCGCCGCTGGAGTTCAAGCAATTCTGATGCCTCAGCCTCCCAAGTAGCTGGGATTACAGGCATGCGTCACCACACCCAGCTAATTTTTGTATTTTTAGTAGAGTCGGGATTTCACCATGTTGGCCAGGCTGCCTCGAACTCCTGACCTCAGGTGATCTGCCCGCCTTGGCCTCCCAAAGTACTAGGATTACAGTGTGAGCCACTGTGCTTGACCCTATTACTTTTTTTCTAAAATATTTTAGAGTAAGTTGTGAAATAATGCCCCATTAACTCTAAATACTTCTGTAGTTGTTCTTTATTTTTAAATTTTTAATTAACTTTTTAAAGAGACAGGGTCTTGCTCTGTTGCACAGGCTGGAGTGCAGTGGCCAGATCATGGCTCACTGTAGCCTCTAACTGCTGGGCTGATGGGATCCTGCCACCTCAGCTTCCTGCATAGCTGGGATCACAAGTGTGCACCACCACTTACGGCTAATTTAAATTTTTTTTTTTTGTAGAGACAGGGTCTGGTGATGTTGCTCAGGCTGGTCTTGAACTCTGGCCTCAAGAGATTCTCTTGCCTCAGTGTTCCAAAGTGCTGGGATTACAGGCATTAGCTATCATGTCCAGAAGTATTTTCTTTTTTCTTTTCTTTTCTTTTTTTTTTTTTTTAGACTGACTCTCTCTCTGTCACCCAGGCTGGAGTGCAGTGGTGGGATCTTGGCTGACCACAACCTCCGACTCCCAGGTTCAAGTGATTCTCTTGCCTCACCCTACTGAGAAGTTGGTATTACAGGCACGCGCTAACATGCCTGGCTAATTTTTGTATTTTTAGTAGAGACAGGGGTTTCACCATGTTGCCCAGGCTGGTCTTGAACTCTTGACCTCGTGATCCACCTGCCTTGGCCTCCCACAATGCTGGGATTACAGGTGTGGGACACTGTGCCCAGTCCTTTTTTCTTTTCGAGACAGGGTCTTGCTCTGTTGCCCAGGCTGGAGTGCAGTGGCACGCTCACAGCTCACTGCAGCCTCGACCTCCCAGCTCAAGCAATACTTTTACCTCACCCTCCTCAGTAGTTGGGACTACAGACTCAGTAGTTGGGATTTACCTGAGTAGTTGGTGGAATAATTTTTATATTTTTTGTAGAGATGGGGTCTCACTCGGTTGCCAAGACTGGTCTCCAATTCTTGAGCTCAAGGAACTCTTGAGCCTCAGCCTCCCAAAGTGGTAGGGTTACAGGGGTGAACCACCACACCCCGCTCCACAGGGGTTAACTCCAAGTACTTCAGTGGGTGTTTTCCCATCACCATGGCACACATTTACCTATGTAACAAACCTGCACATCCTGCACGTGTAGCATATGTATCCCAGAACTTTAAATGAAATGGAATTAAAAAAATAAATAAATAAGAAATTGCCACAGCCACACCAACCTTCAGCAGCCATCCACATTGAGACAAGACCCTTCAGCAAAAAAGCAGTAACTCTCTGAGGGCTAAGATGACTGTTAGCATTTATTAACAATAAAGTATTTTAAAATTACAAAAAAAAAACACGTGGTTTTGTAGTATGCCAGAAATTTGCATAAACTTAATTTAATCATGAAGAAACATCAGACATACCTATATTGAAGTACAAATTACAAAATTACTGGCTTGTACTCTTCAAATATGTCAAGGTCATGGAAGCCAGATTGAGGAATCCTTTCAGATTAATGGAGACGTGCTCCCCAGTCAGAAAAAAATATTACTTCGTTGCTATAACAAGCATTATGGGGGTGGAGTGGGAGCGCATGTTCTCAGGACCTCCTGAGACTGTGTCATGAAAAAAAAAAAGCATTGTTGTGTGGCTCATGCCTGTAATCCTAGCACTTCGGGAGGCTGAGGTGGGTGGATACCTTGAGGCCAGGCGTTTCAGACCAGCCTGGGCAATGTGGTGAAAAACTGTCTTTAGAAAAATACAAAAAAATTAGCCGAGCATGGAGGTGCGCATCTGTAGTCCCAGCAACTCAAGAGGCTAAGGTGGGACGGTAGCTTGACCCCGGGGAGGCTGAGGCTGCAATGAGCCATGACCGTCCCACTGTACTCCAGCCTGGGCGATAGAGTGTGACCTTGTCTCAAAAATGAAAATAAAATAAAATAAAAAAACACCAATTTTGAAATATCTGTAGATTAAGGAATAATACTGTATTCATCTTTTTTTTTTTTTTTTTTGAGTTGGAGGTTTACTCTGCCGCCCAGGCTAGAGTGCAGTGGCTCAATCATGGCTCACTGCAGCCTCCGCCTCCTGAATTCAGGCGATTTCCCTGCCTCAGCCTGCTGAGTAACTGGGATTACAGGTGCGCGCTACCACGCCTGGCTAATTTCTGTATTTTTATTTTTTAAAAATTTTTTGTATTTTTAGTGCTGACAGGGTTTCACCGTGTTGGCGAGGCTGGTCTTGAACTCCTTATCTCAGGTGGTTCACTTGCCTCGGCCTCCCAGAGTGCTGGGATTACAGACATGAACCATCATGCCTGGCCCAATTTGTTTTTCATGGTACTTGCACTCCCTAGTTTAGCCTAAGGTGGTAATCACAGCAGGACAATGCCGATCGTGTCAGAACTTGTGGATCCTTGTTTCACACGGTTAGGTCATATCCCTCTTATTAGTGTCATGCTTGGCACGTAGTCAGTGGCTGCCCCCTTCCCGATTATTTCATCTCAGCAGTCAGCAGGGCGTAATGTAATTTATTTGCTTATATTTATGTCTTTCCCAAACACTGTGATATATTATTTCTCTATTCTCAGTGTCTAGCACATATTAGGTGCTTGAAAAATGCGTGTGTGAATTAGTGGTAATGGGTAAGTATTACGCAAGAAGATAAGCACTACTTGTTGGCCCGTGGATGGCATTTTTCTGTTCTCATGGGAAATAAGGCCGAGGACTTAGGAGGACGCAGCCTGCGTTGAAACTTCGTAAAGGGTCCCACAAGTCTTCTTCACGTCGTTGATTGCTGGGCCTCGGGTTTCCGCTGGGTGGGGAGGAAAGTGGGGCGGGAAATCGAAAAACGAACTCAGCTCCCGGCATTCCCCGTGGGCGGCGCTCCCCTTTGACCCTTCGCTCGCGTGCTACGCATCCGGGCCTCTGCTACTAGTGAGAGGAAGATGGCGGCCGCGGCTGTTGTGGTTCCCGCAGAGTGGATAAAGAATTGGGAGAAATCAGGGAGAAGCGAATTGTGAGTGTTCGGGCCGGAGGCAGGTGCACTGCCGCACTGGGCCAGGGCGTCAGCTTCACTCTCACCTGTGGTGGGAGATTGGCGGGGGGGGCGGGGGGGCGGGGGGGGAGATGTACCCCTTCCCCCATCCGGGCGTCGGGCGTGGATCATCAGCTAGGAGTTTCGAACTCGGGGAGAGGTGCAGTTAACCGCCGCGGACCTCTTTCCTTCCCTGGCCTCCCCAAAATCGCTGCTGCCTGCGGTAGCTTGGCTTCCTTTAGCCTCTTAGCAGAACTCCTGTTCGTCCCTGTGGGTCTCCGCGCTCCCTCTTGGTCTCTTTTTGTGTTCCCCTCTTCGCTTGAGCTCACTTGGCTTCTTTATCCGTATCGGGCTGCGCCGGGGCGATTAGGACTTTCCGTTTCTCTCTGTCCCATTTCTTCACTCTGCACCCGTTCGACTCCGCAGTTTAGAGCTTGGCGCCTCCTCTGCCTGAAGTCCGAGGAGGGCGAACTGTCCCGGACTCCCTCCCCTCCTCTTCGTCCGCTGTCGCGAAGCACCCAGTTTGGCACCTCTCATCCTCCCGGGGAGCGGTCTTTCCACTGTCCCGGCTTCATGTGGCGCCGTGGGGAAGTGTGACAGGGATGGCCGCTTTTCCCGAAGAACTACCGGCATTTCTTTGCTCCGTCTTTTCACCTTAGAGCTATTTCGGGTTGGATTTAACTTTTGTCGTTAAATGTTCCCTAAACCCCATTTTATCCTGGGACGGCAACTAATTCAGGCAACTATCCAAGCTTCTCAAGTACCTAGGATAACGCGTTTCCTTTAGTCGTGAAACTTTCCCCCTGTAACACCGAAAACAGTAACTTGGCATATCCCTGTCTTCTCGCCCACAAATTAGAGCGCTCCCTCCTTCCCTCCCCCTGGAAAAAGTCGTTTAAGCAGCAAAGCAAACCACAGATTTAAGAACAGATATTAATAACAGCATCTAATTTCCTTCTCTGAATCGTTTTTAGATGTTAAAGCTCAACCCTGGATGAAATTAACTCTTACCCATTTTTGTCATCCTTGCCCACCCCTCTCCATTTCTGGTGGCCAGTGTACCGTGGCTCGTGCTAAAGATTCAAATCTTTGTAACTTCATTACTTGGAACGAGACACGAGGAACGCGTTGCCGGATCCCGCGCTTGTGATATTGCCAGCCTCTATGGCTTCCTCCCTTGCACCCCCCGCACTGCTTTATGAAGTCTTAACAGTGTGAGCTCTAGAATTGCCTAAATAAGCGGCTGTCTTAGCCACTTAACTAGCTGAGTGACCTTGGGTAAGTTCCTTAACCACTTGGACTGTTTCCCCTTGAGTAAATTGGGAATAATAAGTACTCTACTCAAAGGATTGTTGTGAAGACTAAATAATGCCTGTAAAGCACTTGGCTTATAGTAAGTGCTCAAGTGATAGCTATTAAAAGTAATATTATTCCAACCTTTAGATATTTAAACTTCTCAGGACAGCTCTTGCGCTTAAAGTCTGTACCACTCAGGTTAGCAATTAATTCGTTTCTCACTCCTTCATGTGTATTTATTCTTGCACTCTAATGAATTGAGAGGCCCTTCAAAGACAGGGACTATGTCTCATATTTCTTTTGGTTCAATACACGCCCCGCCCCCTTCAGCATATGCTTAGAATTCTTACTGGTTTATTAATTGCCAGAGAAGACTATTTGATAAACCTTCGTTTTTAACTGTAATGAACATTTTCCAAATCCTCGTACGTGCTAGTTAACAAATAGCTATCAAGTTTGATAACTAGTTGACAGCCATCAAGTTTTGGGAAGGCAAGATGGGAAGTTACCCAGCCAGACTATTAGCTTCATCAATATTAGGGTACTCCCCCCAAAACTGATAAGGCAGTTCGCTGTTTTGTTTACTTTTAAAGCCAGCTCATTCATTTAGGGGCTATCATCTTTGTAGTTTGCTCAGCTTCCTCCTTTCAGCTACTTCTTGTTTTTTTTTTTTTTTTTTTTTTTTTTTTTTTTTTTTTTTTTTTTTGTTTGTTGGTGGGGTGACCAGGCGTGAGGGGAGTGGTGTTATTGGGGCTGACAGAACACACATCCC